>JBCAUG010356158.1:0-16836 GCA_038406175.1 Haplosyllis leylae
ATGGCAACATGGTTAAAACATCACCTCAACAATAAAACAGCAAGACCGGATGAGCTGACTATTTATGCCTTAAGCCATTTGTACGACAGACATACCGTCATCTTCGGAAAAGGTCGTCCATGGTGCACAATTAGACCTACAGGAGACCCAGCTGAAGGGAATTTCGCAGAATCATGTCAGGTACACTTGTTATATATTAACAACAATGTCTTCGCCCCCTTGACACCATATAAAAGCATAGCCTATGAGAAAGGGGATTACCTGGAATGTGAAGGTCTTGGCGCCAGCTTGTGGAGGAATCAACCCCCCATTAATTATGCTGCTATGTATAAAGAAGATGAGTATTCAGACTATGTGGAGGTATTAGCCTCAACATCTGGACATCGTAATAAAAAGGCGAAACCGCATGTGTGTACTGTGACATCAAATGAAGACAATAGTACGAGTTTAGCACCATATTTTTGTACTTCTCCAGTACTCAACCCTGAACAGAACATTAATGTTCCTCATCAAGGTTTGCAGCCTGTCTTTCCTACTCAGGAACAAGAAGAGTTAACAGTGTCTCCATCAAATATTGTCCCCACCACTGTAAACACTGACGAAGCGATAACAAGCATGGAGGATCAAGTTATAACGATAACTGGAGAAAACCAAGTTGCTGTTACCTCTGATCATGTTACTATCGTTACCGCTGGTCATGACCAAGTAGATTCGCCTCAACAATCGACCGACGGTGAACAGTCTGATCAAGTAGATCCACCACAACAGTCGACCATTCGTGTACAGTCCGATATTAAGGATAATACAACAAAAGACCCCCCGAATAATAATCCCAGCGATAATTCGAAAGAAAGATCTGGAGGTATTAGTGTTGAAAACAAGCCTCATAGTGCAACGCCAAAGGATATTGTGACCCGTGAGTGTTTTATCAAGATGACAAGACTAAGTACAGAGGAGTTAGTGCAATTTCTCCCAAAAGGGAAGGATAAGAACACTATCAGTGACAGCGAGATCAGTACGGTCTTAGACAGTCCCGAGTCTGACAATGAAATGACTGGAATGACCCTCAGGAAGCGTCCAGTCTATGAAAGACCAAGGACTCTTCGACAATTTGCAGACTGTAAGTCCTATGTGGATATGGAGGTATCCAGTAACGATCATAGTGCCAGTTGGGATAAACCCAAAAAACCAAGATCCAAGAATCGTCCCCGTTCAGAACCGTCATTAGAGAGAATACAGGCCCAGCAAATGATTACTAGGTCCAAAAAACTGCCTGTAGTGAATAGCAGTGACGAGAACTCTGACAGTGATCAAGATGAAAATAAAAAGATCAGTGACACTGAATACCAAGGCGACGCTGGGAATGAAAAAACTGAAGACAGTTTGAATAAAGCAAAGCTTGAACTAGTAACTACATTTCATGGCTTAAAGAAGCCAGGTAAAAAATTGCGTAGGTTTAAATGCCAAGCTTGTCCAGCAGTGTTACCAAGTACAAAGGACTGGAATAGACACTATGCGGCATCTCATCCTAGACTCCAGTGTAATGTATGCGACAGATATTTCAATAACCCGTCTAGCTTACACAGACATAAGTATAATCATAGCAAGACGGAAAGTGTTTACCCTTGTACACAGTGTGAACGTGTGTTCCCATTCTCAAGTCAGTTGAAATCTCACATGTTTATCCATAGGACGGTTAATCATTTTCCATGCACATATGATGGATGTAAAAAATGCTTCAAAAGTGAGGCAGATCGTAAATCACACGAAATTAGTCACACAGGGCCGGAACTCAAGTGTAACGATTGCCAATATACTACCAGAGATATTAGATATCTCAAACAACATGTACGGGTACACAGCGATGATAAGAACTATTCGTGTAGTACGTGCTTAAAAGGGTTCAGATTCTATGAACAGTTGAAGCGCCATAATAAGAGACCTTGTAGAAAGGAATCTCACTCGGATGAGTATTGACTTTGAATTTGCTTTGTATAATTCAGTTAAAACTATGAAAGGTTGCCTTATATTTAAAATACGGTACAAGTCATACTGAGTGTTGTTAGCAAGTTATATCCCAATAAGCAGATTGTTTGAACCATTTATAGTAGTAACAAGACATTGGACCATGATACGTAGTAACACTTAGAACCAATAGAAGAATACCTTACTGTGTAATGACTAGTAAAAAATATATGTCTTTATTCATGACCAGTATTAACGGTAACATGACTAGTAGTAACACGTTCAATAGAAACACAGATACATGATTAGTAGTAACGTTAAGTTTACAATTGTTTATTGCTTTGTTCTATATTTTTCTTGTTTTGTTGGGAATCTCACCTCCATGGAGGAATGCCAGCTTGGCTAAGAGATGACCCGTTTCTTTCTTCATTTTTGTAAAAAATTAGACGAAAACATTTGTCAAAAAAGGTAATTATTGTACATGAAAGAAACGAATAAATTATTATTATTATTAAAGTCTTACCAGGAAATTGTATTCATTCAAAAATAGGATATACACACTTTGCATAATAGTGTACACTTCAAAAAGGCACTTGAAGGCAAAAGGTTTACGTAAGGTGTCATTTTTGCTAACTGTCGAGGTTTTCGCAAATAATAATGTTAACATATCTGACATATCTGTCAATGTAGTTCCTTTTTTGGAGTAGATTACCAGTTGTGTATGGGATACATGTATTTTGTTTTTTTCAAATCTTTAATCAGTATATTACAAACTTTATTTCTCTAAAATTTTGGTTGTCTGTGATTAAAAGTAAAGGAATCAATTTTCTGTTATGATTATTTACGAAAAACTAGAATCACGCTTGTGGTGTTCTCGTTCTAGAAGGAGCTGACAATCAAAAGTACTTGGGATGTTTTTAAATTTTTGAAATTGGACAACTTCATTGAATTAGTTGAAATAGACAATTGCTTTGTGGATAGTAGAATCTACTACCTGTGAATAGTAATTTATTCCAACATGTATTCAACTTTCTGTGAGCAGTGTAAATTCATTTTTGCTATCCATGTAGAGTATTAATTTTGCACTATCCATGTATTGTGCAAAATCACAGTGTAACTATCCATAAATAGTGAACTGATCTATGAATAGCACAAATGAAGAGTTCACCTATCCCTGGATAGTCAATTCCACTGTCCATGAGCAATTAGATGAATTGGTCTAATTCATCTAATTTACCAAGATCCAAAACCAAAATTGAATAAAAAGCCAATGTTTCAGCCCAGCAATTCAAGATTTTGATATATTTGTTAGTTCTAAAATTTCTCTGGAGATGGAGTCTTTAGAAATGTACAAAGAGCTATTGATCTCCATGGAGATTGAGACATTTGACACATCAAGGCCAGGTCTGAATTGTTTCCATGGAGAATTGTTGTTAGTAGATCACCACACAAAAGGTAGTGAGCACATGTGAAGATAGAAGTATGTACATTTTTTTGACTCTGTGCTTTAGAAAACTACTACTTATTGATAAAATAGACAGGTAATCAATGCTTTAATAGCTTTTATATGAAAATGAATCTTCCTCAATTTGTTTTGATGGTAACCAATCATTTTGGATACAAAACAAACATTGTATCAAAAGAATTTGATATTTCTTTGTTTCACTTCTATATTCTGTATCTTTTTCAGTTGTAGATGTCTCACTAGTAAAGGGCATTTTTTTCTGAAACAAATTAATAGCGAAAATTTGTTTTGAAGTCCAAATCTGCTAAAAACCCAAAGTCCCAGTATGGTGGTGGGGGGAGGGGGGGGTTCCACCACTTAACTTTTGTTGCCAAGTCCAAATCTGCTAAAAACCCAAAGGTTTAGTATGGGGGGGGTCTGCTACCTAACTTTTGCTGCCAAGTCCAAATCTGCTAAAAACCCAAAGTCCCAGTATGGGGGAGGGGGGTTGCTACCTAACTTTTGTTGCCAAGTCCAAATCTGCTAAAAACCCTAAGTCCCAGTATGGTGGTGGGGAGGGGGGTCTGCCACCTAACTTTTGTTGTCAAGTCCAAATCTGCTAAAAGCCCAAAGTCCCAGTATGGTGGGGGGAGGGGGGTCTGCCACCTAACTTTTGTTGCCAAGTCAAAATCTGCTAAAAACCCAAAGTCCCAGTATGGTGGGGGGAGGGGGGTCCACCACCTAACTTTTTGTTGCCAAGTCAAAATCTGCTGAAATCCAAAATTTCCTATTTCTGGGGGGGGGGGTCCACCAGCATCAGCCTCACATATGGTGAGATTTTGGGGTGAACTACAAAATCTGACACAAAAAAATCCACCCAGTGAGAGTGAGTGCATCAGAGATAGTCTCCTTGCGGAGACTAAAAAAGTGCATATAAAGTTGTAAACCAAGGCTTGTGCCCTCCACGGGGATACTTTTCTGCGGTTGCCACAGAAAACAAAGTTTAAGGTCTGGATGATTTGATAGAAAGCTCCACAAACACTTAGACTCAGTCAGAAATGTTGACTCAGAAATCTGAGCAATCCTCTAGTGTTTTCAATTCAAACAGTGAATTCTCATAGTAACAATACTTATTGCTGATTTTTCGATGAGATTACCAGCAAAAAGAAGCTAATCGCCTGTGTCTGTAAGTCTAGGCTACATGTGTCCTCCAAAAATTTTAATTTGTGATTTCTGGTTCAGGATTGAACAATGCAGTTTTGTGTGTCACAGACCAGACAGACATGAGTCAACACTCATTTCAACTTACTTGACAATTCTGCAGAAAACAAATAAGTGTTGACTATGTTTTCATGTCCAAGGTCTTGCTCATTCCCTGGTAAACGAGCAAGGGATATATGTTCATGAAACTTTATGGTTAAATGAACCTTTGCCAAATATGATACATTTTTACTATGTATTCAATATTATTTTACCAAAACCTTCTGAAATATTTGCCAAATCTTTAACAGAAATTTAATTCACCAATTGATCCAATAGTATGTTAGTATATTCAACCAATATAATTCTGGCTACATTGGTAGAATGATCTAGATCTAATTAAGGAAAAACTCGAATAAATATTGTCTGGGTGAAGCGATGGCATTGACGATATTACCTCTGTAGAAATACAATAGAAATTCCACATTGTGCTCTTTTTCTTTTGGCTAATTACATTTCAAGTTATTATCATGAATTTCTGAAAACGTAACATTTTCTAAAATCCTACACTACTACGATTGGTTAATATTACAAATTGACGGAGCGGACGACTTCTTCCCTGATTGAAGTTTGTCTAGTTTTGGGCAACACACATATTTGCGAAAAGTAAGTGTGACGGGGTGGAATTCAGGAGTATTTTCATTGTCCTCGGGGAAGGACGAGGAATCCTGGGAGGGAGAGGGTAAGAGTCGGCGGCGAGAAGGGCGTTAAAGCCCCAGTGCTAGACGCAACAGCTCCCGGGGGTACTGAAGGTATGTTACAGGTATTCAGATTGACAGGGGGTCCTAGGAGGGGGCCACTAAGGTTGGTCACGGGTGAAGCACATTTCATGCGTGTTTGTTGTGGGTATTCACGCTGGAGCCTCGCATCGTCATGCCTATTTGTCCCGAGATAAACAGCTCCATGTAACTGTAAGATCAAATTCATCTGCACGTGGGTCTATCCACCGGCCTACCTCACACAAAACATCAAAGATTCCGCAAAATAAACAAAGTAGACAGAACAGTGTCTTCTTCCGAAATGCCTAACTTAACGGTTGACTGAGTGCTACTCATAGGCACCTAATCGTTTCATGACATTACTGAGGCAAAATCTAGGCAATTACTTTACTGTCATATTATTTTTGTTCCTGACTCCAAAACTAGTAAAAATCTTAAAAGTCCCACATTGAGGGGGGAGGGCGAGGTTTCCAACTTTTGCTGTCGAGGCCAAAACAGGTAAAATCTTAAAGTCCCATTTTTGGAGGAGGGGGTGGTCTTGATTGAAAGTCACAGATTCCAATTTTTCCCCCCAAAATTGTGTCTGTTCCAAACACCAATAGGTCCCCCCTTACGTGTAAAGGTACAACCACACCAGCGAAAATCAGAAAGTGACGTTGCTTCAGCAAAATCTCTTGCCAGCTTAGTCTTGGAAGGATTATGTAGATTCATACCATGGTAGCCCAGACCAAGTGAAAGCGAAAATCTCTGTCGTTTTCGCTTTCCTGGTGTGGTTATACCTTAAGCGGAGACCCGAATAAAACCGAAGCAAATCATCTGCTCAATGAAAAAAGTCAAATCCGTTTACATACAAAAAACTGCGAAATGCTGCAAGTAAGGATTCATTTCATACTGGGATAAAGAGAACAGCAACAAGACCCACAATTTACCACACTCAGTTGCAGTTAACTCGTAGTTTGTGTTCACATTGGATTTCAAGATTTAGAAAACCAATGAAAAAGAAGGACTTTACAATTGTACAATATCAGGTTATGTAAATTACACCCAAGATAATATCGAGAAACATAGTACAAAAACACGTTGGAACAACAGGAAATTTTTTATTTCTCACACTAATCACTGTTTGAAGGTTGAAGCCCTTTCGCATCAACAATTAATTTCTAGATAAGGATTTAGTGGTCATTTTCCCAAATATTCTTTGGTTACATCCGCATCATGCTGTAACCAAATGTTGCTGTTACTGTGCATAGCGCAGGGTGCACGTAATCTGTCATGAGGTTGAATAACGGCACACGAATGACGAACTGCAGGTGCCACCTCAAACCACTCGGGTCAACTCCTTATGGAACTAACTCGCAAATGTCAACCAAACGAGATTTATACCGACTCTAAACTTTTGCCCTGCCGTTTTCCAAAAAGACCACACACGAATAAGGGTTCAATTAAAAGAGATCATTTGGATTGTTAGTGTGGATACAATGTGGATACTAGTGAATTAAAGCCATTAAAAACGGGAGTACCTCTGAAAGTATAGGACGTCATGTTACTTGACAGTCTCTGTTGGTGAAATTTTATGAAGTGAAATTTTAGTTAGCCTTTTTGCAATTGCTAAAAAAGGAGCACAACAGTTAATTTAACCAGTTTATAAAAGTATGGAAAAGTATTCATTACAAAATCTCCAATACGTCTACCATAATTTGCACGAAAATGAGTACCATAATACCGCAGAAAAAGAATTAATATTGCTTTTTAAATCATTAGCATTATCATCATTAGCTTCGGTGTAACTATCAATGTAGAGACACATTGCAAGTAGTATTAACTGATACGACTCAAGTTATCAGTTGTTTGGTTTATAACCCCCATGTTCACTGGCATCCTATTATCTGCAGGATGACATCTATTGTACACTGAATGTAATAGTGATTACTCAATCATCCCGAACTCTTAATTCTGTTTATGCTTCATACACTAGAAAAAGTGGAGACATTTATTTTATGTGATAATTGAAGTGTTCCAATTATGCCACACTGCAGGCAGAAAACACCCTGGATCTTTCAACACAAAAGTCTTTTTCATGGAGAATTGGATATGGGTGGCCTAAATTAATTATGCATGAAACATGTTTTTCCGGAAGACATAACAAAAGTTTCACTCACGGAATGACAAAAGAATTTGCTTGGTTTCTCAACGTATAAAACACTCGGAAAGACATTTCGGTTGTTCTGAAGTAAAGATTTCATGCACATTTTCACTGCAATCTTTCGGTGTCGAATTTGGGAACTTCAGTGTGGAACATTTTTTCCTATGAGTATTCACCTGTCACACCACAGGTGAAATTTCACTTTTCGTCATCTCGTGAACAAATAAAAGTAGTGAAAACGTGAGTTTCCTTATTACTTTGTAGATTTTGAGATATGATCTTTGATATGATTTGTAAAGATTTGCTGAAGCTGTTATGTACATTATGTGCTGAGGCAGGCAACATTATATTTTTGTAACAAACTCAATCAAGGAGGGAGGTCCAAGAAGAAATTCTTAGTACCCTGTGATTTGTATTCCTTTCATAGACATTCTTATTCAAATTGAGGGGGAAGCAAGGATTGATAGAGACTGTTTTGAATTTGAATTGGTAGAAAACTTTAGAATGCTAACGTATTGGAGTTTTTTCTTTGTACATACCTTTGACTAATTAGACTAATTGGTCTAAAATTTTGATCAATTTTTTTTTACTAATTTGACTCTCGATTATCGTTTGCTAACATGTAAAATCGAATATGACTTCATGTGCTAATTCTCAAACGAGAACGCCGAAGAAATTATTCTGATATTGTAGCTAATAATTGATAGTAACGTGAGTTATTGTGAAGGAATTTTAGCAAAGTATGCTTTCTTCGACAATATATATAATTCTGAGCACTCGTTTCAGAAAGCTTGACTCATAGACGCAATTCTATTTTTAGAATTATATTTCTGGTGCAAAAGTGCGAGTATGAAAGCATTATGTCAGTTATGCGGGAGTTATCTCTTTTCCATATTCCATTGATTTTACTTTCAATTAATGGCAAATGACCTTTTTTCAAAGTTCATGACCAGTTTGCAACAATTGTGTACGTTCTAATTTGTATTGATGCACAAAAAGTATTATTAACTGTTTCAAATTTCAAGTGTTCTATTCTAGGGTACTGTTATACTCATCATAATCTCTCTGTTGGAGATAAATTGAGTTTCACAAGTCAAGCAGCCACGCGACTGAAATGTTATCTGATTTCTGAGTTAATTTCACAGCCATGAGCAAGTCAGTAGCACACCAGGAATATCCCATAGAAGTCATCCCGAATTGCATTTCTGGGAATACTTAACGGTACAGCATCTGCCCGTTGGGTTACGGGCTATTTAGTGCGACTGTTTTTCGCATGTGCATTAAAGGTGGTCGTAAATTGTTTTGTTTTGCTGGAGGGTCATTAAATCCTTTTTGTAAAGATATCCAAATGCAAAGAATGTATCGGTGTTATCATTTTCATTTGAGATTTTGTTTACTTCGCACGTGTGGGATTAACGTTAACTCAACGAAAGTTACAGCAAGTTCATGAAACTATATTGTATAACAATTGCACAGTCCATCAGAATAACAAGTAAAACTGGAAACAAGTTTAAAGAGATAAAGAGATAATATTGTTTGTTTTCCTTATCAATAGCAAAAAATATAAAATCTAGCCCAGAAGTAAGGAGTGCATTTCTATACAGTCAAAATGAAATCAAGAAAACAAGCAAATTGAAAAAGCAGGACCCAGGTCATCCCGTTTCATCATGAAGTAAATATACCTGTTCAGAGAGACAATGAAGATCTGTGTTATCTTTTTGGTAAACACTTAAACTCGGACACCAGTAAACGTCATTAATATCAATGATTAACGTTCTATTTTATGAAGAGATCGAATTTAAGTAAACAAAAATGTTTACAAAACTGTTTGTGACAAAACATGAGTGTAAGATACTATTAGTGGATAATCCATTTTACTGCTCAAACTAATTTGGAAAATAATGGATAAAAAGTGGGTTAAAAGTACAATTAGTACTGGGTCCTTCCAGATGCCATGGAAACAGTAATGGTACAAAGGCGTCCAAACATTCAATCGATCCTGAAATGGTCAAACCTGTTTAAGTCTGCCTAACTTTAAGTATATTGCCCCTTTTGCCTTTTCAATGAAGTTCTCTCATTCATCACAATTTTTCGCCGTTCATTGGTCTGTCATTTCGTATTTTTCGTCTTCCACATTTGTGAGCAGGTTGCAACAGTTTAGTGTTTGATGGGATCACAAGTGGCAGGTGGAACACATGTTTTCTGGGAGTTGTTCCAAGAACATTTGGTTTCACTTGAGCAGGCCTGAGGGGTTTAAGATCAAGTCAAGTGACATAATGGTTAACATTTCCATTTCTCAATGGTTAAGTTACATCCTGATGAAAACTCTTTGAAACTTAAAAGTTATCACTCATTTTTAAGATGTAGCATCGGATTGATGAACTGAAACAGGTAGAAAACTGTTAAACACAAAAGAAATCATCAATCTGGCTGAATATCAGGAAAAAGCTAACACTTATAAACAATTTCTTTATGCTTCTAAGATCTTCGTTTGCAATTTCACCTTCCTAGAAACATATGGTGAGTCAAAACCACGTGTTTTCCAAGAACATTTGGTTGCACTTACTGCAGCCCTCGAGGCTAAGGATCAATTCCCTTGACTTTACGGTTAGAATTACCATTCTTCAAGCACTAACCACTTAAATACTCAGGATAGAAACCCCTCAATACGATCCGTGGCAACAAAAGACTATTGTTTCAGTTAATTTGCCATCAATATGGAAAGAAACACATTCCTGTTCGTGATTTTCTTTCTGGATGTCGGAAACACGAACATTTTTCGTCTGAAGAGGAAATGTAAATTCTGAATCTCAAAGTCCATTTACATTTAGGTGTCAGAAGAATTACTTCACACCTCATCCGGCTAATGAAGACAAGCATGTGTTGGCCCCACCCTGTGGAGAAACCCAGCTGATGGTTCAGCAAATCCCTACTCACACGGGAAGGCGGGCAACTCATTATTGAGTATCATTTACTAATGATTACAACCCCATGCGAAGTGTTAAGTCATTTTAAAATTGTGAGTTTATTTACCCTGTTTTTGTTTCTTACTTTGCACTTAACTCTGTATTTCTTACTGTTTGTTCTTAGACAACATTTTTCATATTCAAAAGAGCAAAAACACACTCAATTAATTATTAATCAGTGAAAAACTGTGGGACCGTTTTATTTATAATTGTACCTGAAGAGATGAATCAATTTATTTTGTTCTTTTCTTTAGTAAACTTATCAATTTCAGCATAACTACCTTTCTCCATGGGGTTTTCACGGTAAACAATCGAACAGATCTGTTAGATCGGACTGAAACAAAATGTGATGTTTAAGAATTATCATAATGAAAGTATTAAAGGTAGGGTTATAGTGTGCATGTTGAAAATTAATGAGGTAACTATTTCGTATGTTGCTCTGATCCCACTAACAGCCGAAAGAAATAAATTGAAAGAGAAGTCATGGACACAAAATATAACTACACATTCAGATCCAGATCATAAGATATCCATCACGATTGCGATAGTTTATCCTCTATCTGTTACATCTAGAAGTGATTACACTGAGTGAGTAAGATGTGTTGTGGGTCAGAATCTAGTTCATGTTTTCATCAGCAGAACTCATCAAAAAATAACACAAATCTTATTCATGAAAATGTTAGGATTGCGAGGATAGTTTGTTGCAATGCTAGGGTATCATGTTCTTTGGGTTTCTATCGCTTCATCTCAAGGAGACCGATCCAGGAAAAGATAATCTCAGTGTATAGGGGCAGATCCAGGATTTCACACAAGAGGGGCACTGCCTCAGGGGGAAACCAACCCAATATAACTTTTTTTAATTTTCTGAAAATAAAATAGGAAATTAAGAAAATTTGGTCAAAATTTGGTGCAAAAAGGAAATTGCCTGAAGCTAAAAACTGTTGCCACTAGGTTCTCACAGATAGACCCAGAAAGCTTATCGTTGTTGCTTTATTTTGATGAAATCAACACTGGGCAAAAAATATTCCTATCTGCTTTGTAGATCTATATTCAACCAAAAGCTTTCAAATTCAATTACACAGGAAACTCAATGAAGCTCTGAAGATGTTCAATAACATGAGATTTCTCCCTATTACATCTCTGGATCCCGTAGTTTATCTCATTCCACGATCTGACGAGGTAGCCGATATAAGACCACCACCACACTAAGAAATACTCACACAATGCTTTGACTCAATCTTCTATGACGTGGTCCTGGGGATAATTTTTATTGTAGAATATGTTGCATATTACGGTTAAATTTACATGCAGTGAGTACAAAGGGAAGTGGGCACTATAGACATTAATTAGCCCTCGAATGAAATTCGAGAATTAAGTGATCCTCGTGATGAAATAGTGCTATTTTTTGTACACATATTTAGCGTCATTCTCTGGCGTCAAGACGTCATTCGAGAGCTTGGAAACCGTTGCCATGCAGGGTTACTTTTTTATTAATTAAATTTGTTTACTTACAACAAACATATCGTACGAACCATAAAGATAAAAGTATTGCAAAATTGAAGAAGTGAATCAGTCAAATACAAAATAAACATCCTGCCCTTTGCCTTGACCCAGGGGTGAATTCCAGATTCTCTGATTTCTCTGGAAGATGAGTATTTATGATGAATGGTTTAATCTGTTTGTAATCTAGAATTGATCAGATCTAAAGGAGAGATGGCGATCACGATGACTTGACAGGCCTGCCAACAACGGCCACGATGAGGACCCCCAGCTTTGTTAAAAATTTAACTTTATCCAAAAACAGGTGAAATCCAAAACTCCCATATGTATGAGGGGTGGGAGGGGTCGGTTTTATTCCTGAGTTCTGCACTGGTGACATCTCAAAGTTCTGTATTTATGGAGGTGGGGGGTGGTAGGTGGTATTCCAACTTTTTCCTGAGTCCAAAACTGGTGAAATCCCAAATTCATGCTTCAACAATTGCCTGACTTTTCAAGACTTCAACTTCATGGTGCTACAGTTATTACTTGAATGAAGCTTATGGAAACAGATCCAACCTGAGGTGTCAGCATCCGGGCCTGAGTCTCCCCTTATATACTGTGTGTACGCTGCGCACTCATGTTGATGTTACATATCAATAACTCTTCATATTACTAATAACTCTTGTACATATCTAACATAACTCTGTGATTTATCAGTACACATGAAATGACCACCGAAATAACCAAGACAAAAACCTAGTGGAAGGAAAAAATTATTCTCTAAAAAAATAACGAGCTCTTGTTCTCCCAACTACTTCCTCCCAATGTAATATTTTGTCTGTAAGAACTTATAAAAATTTACTATATAACACAAAACTCGAGTCAAATGGTTTATAGCCACCAACCTGAACAAGAAAAGTTCACTTCTCATGCATGACTTTTTCAAAGGTACCTTCTAGCTTAGATGTCAGATCTGAGTTGAAACAGTTTACTGCCTAAAATTAAAAACTCAAATTAACTTAATACTTAATATCACTTCGAACACACAATGGGACCACAAACTGATCACAGTTTAAAAAAAGATTTTTGGCTGAAAATGATCTTCTGGCACTGTCCTTCTGGCACAAATAATCCTAGTATTGGCCTTCTGGCACAAGTTGCCTTCTGGAATTTCATTAATCAAGGCTTTGCACATGATCAGCATGTTTGGAAGTGCTCTTCCATGCACTTTTCAAGTGCTGTTTATCATCTCTAAATCAGTGTTATTTCAAATACCTGTTGATCATTTTGTCATTTCATCATAAAACTATTTAGATAAGACATTTAAAGTTTAGGGAAACTTTGTGAAATCTTGGTTCCTCTATCTCAAGTGGGATTACAGGATACCTTCTACACTATATGGTGAATGGGGATATCATATGAAAATAATTTGCAAAAAAAAAAACACACATTCCAGAAGAGCAGTACCAAAAGGCCACCTTATATCAGAAGGCCAGTTCTGGAGACCACTTATGCCAGAAGACTACTTTGCTATTTGAGAAATATTCACTGTGATTTTCTGAAATGAAAAAAATACTGTCCAATACTATGAGTATTGTAAAATGTTGGTGAATAAGACTTGGTTGGTCAAAAAGCTCAAGGTCAGGGAGTTTATAGATTTACAAACCTCTACACACCATGCAATTTCACAATGCATAGACCAATAACAACGCATAGACCGTCGTGATGTGATCATTTTATCACTCGTTGCACAGAAGATTCTTTTTTAGTATCTTGGTCAACAGCAAATCAGAAAAATAAATTTGCCGTAGTGAATTCAGAAGATAATGAATAATTTTGACAAGTTGAAAATAGCCTTTAAGGACAATTGTTTGCTGTCAATCGTCATTGTGATTTGTTTTCTGGCAATCGTCATTGTGATTTAATTCCGGTCGTAATTCTTTTTCAAGACGAAAGAGTATTTTATGAGTGTAGAATGACACGGAAATGGTAGAGTGTTGTAAGAAAACATTAAATCCACAAAGTAACAAATTTACATCAAAACCATTTTGCGGCTAATAATGGCAAAGTGTAATAGTGAGTATGAAGGCATTGCCCGACTCGTTGCTCGTGTTACGCCGGGGCAACAGGAAAGGGAGGGCCGAGGCGACAGGCCGGCGCTACGGACTGACAGCTCTGAGCCAGACCCCGTGAATTATGACTGCCGACTGTTCATTGCCCAGCTTCAGCCGAGCCAGCAGGACCTCTGTCAAGCCACGCTTCCTCTCCCAACCCTCCCTCTCTTCCCTGTATCCTTCCTTCTCCCTGTACGGTGCAGCCTGCTCCTTGTTACTCACTAACACGACACACTTGTCCGTAAAAACAGGTTCACTCGACAAGATGTTTCAATTAAAATTCAAGAACGATACAGAAAAAGTGAAAAAGGATAACTGAAACCACAGAGTTTATTTCTCGTTTTGATAGCTTAGCTATCTAATTTACACATTCTGCACTTTGTGAATTAGGTATTGTATAGTTTGCTTCTTGTTCTTTGACTACATTATCACAGTTTTCGTGATAATCGAATCTGTTAGATTTGACAGATATAAAATGTAATTTTAAAGTTTAAATTTTACAGAAAATAGTCACTTGAAGTAATTCTCTCATTTCCCCTTTTTACTCGAGTAAAGATATTACACAGTTGAAATTTGTTGAAATTGAGCTTGTCACATGTACTGTAGCAGAATAACTTGCCGCACAAACCTCAATTATCTTTAAATTTTACATGGTTTGCTTGAAAATTGGCAGAAAATATCCCGGTTCCAGTATGCCTTTCAGCAGTGAATAGTTCTTGGTAATACTAAATCTACACGTTAAAAATAATAATTTACTCCTTTTACATGTGGGCATGTTAAGAGAGATCATCAATTCAAAAAATTCCCAACATTTATCAGCAAAGATGAGAAAATTAATTAAACTGGACAGTTTCATTAAGTTCTGCATTTCTGACATGGTTTCACCTCGATGAGAAAGTTTGTACAGATTCCTCGCAGCAACGCAGCAAATTACGTTCATTACATAGTTACTGCACATCCTACCTGTACAAAATGACCATCACTAATTGCAAATAAATTAGATATAATCTAAACTTGATTGTAAACAGATATATTCGAGGTAAAACTTATCAGATATTATCTTTGGTTATCACTCAATCACCCCCTCCCTAAAATAAGCTGTCATCCTGGGGCTCGAAATAACCAACATCTGCCAGTGCTCCGGACAGATTATCCAGGTAGGACTTCGTGAACACCCTTTTAGTGAAGGCATCCTTCTTTGCTAAATCAATTAAATTTATCACAGACATGACGCAACAGTAAACAATGTATTTGGAAGGAAAACGTTGACTCTAAATGCAATAGAGACTAAGATACAAAAATGATGATCGTCAAATCTATTTCGAGCCTGTTGCTGTTTGTTTCCTGGACAGGTGACGGAACCGAATCTGGGTTGTTTCTCTAGTTAATTAACACTGGAAGCTCATCATGACAAATTACTCACACCAACTCAGGTGTAATTTACTTTGGGCCTGTTTTATCCCAAGGAATTTTTTTTCAAAATCTCTTAGTTTTCATTACTATGAAAACAAAGTAACTTTTCAATTGAAGTTGAAGGTATTTTTTAACTAAATGTATCTAAAGGGCTAAATTAAAGATATGAATGTCTGTCTCAGTGGCGGATCAAGGATTTCCCAGACGCAGCTGTCAACCTACTAGGTAAGGGTGCCAAATTGTTTCCGAAAACTGCATGAAAATGAAAGAAATTGACCCTGGAGGGTGACGCAGGTCCCTGCTGACCCCCTTGCATCCGCCAATCTGTCTGTCTGTCTGTCTTAGAAGAATAAAGTTGTTAATATTCACAGTATGAGATCAATTCAATTGAAACAGAATATCAGCACAGAAATCTGACTGTACAGTAAAAACTGCGAGGCGCCAAGCAACCGTTTCGACAACACTTCGGCAGAGGTGCCACCAACCATAACGGAGACCGACCCACCGGGTCACCACACGTGCTTGGGTGACAATACTGCGTTATTATATCATTGCTGTTCTTTTAATGACAAAAACAGTCATACGCGCACACATCTCTTTGTATTTTTTTTCATTATTGCTAAAATAAGTGACATTCCATCTTTAAAACATTTATTGACAATCGGTACAATCGGTATACTTTGTCAATAGCTTTGGTTTGAGATGGAAGTACACGTGAAAGAAAAATTGGAGAAGTGTAATTAATAAGAGGACTTTTGGCGGGTTAGTTATGCAATATGAGAGTGAAATTTTTTTGTAGGTTAATTGTAAATTTCTCCGGGTGCTCCTGTCTTCGCTGGCGGCGACCCTCTTCACCCCGAGCGCCCCAGAATTTCACGGGGTCAGATCCGGTGGCTTTTTGTGACTGAGCCACTTCAGTATTTCTTACACATTTGTGGTACGTTTTGCATCTTAAGTTGACAAATTGCATATTGATATGTTTTGACGTGCTTTGTTACGGACTGCTGACCTCATAGACACTAGTCTTGTACATTTTCCACAAATTGGCAGCAAGGAAAATTTATAGACCACTCTGTACCCGTCATTTATCTGTTTTTAACAGTGTTTTAGTGATTCTGATTTTGATTCCACAAAACACTGAACTTTGCAAACCTTTTTGTGTATATTATCTTGCTATGTGCGGGAACATGAACAAATTAATAATTCTCGTTGATTATGTCATCTAAACTTTCTAAGGTTCCTGTACATTAACAAGTTTGATTGGTGACTCGTAGAGGTACCTTATTGATGGAATTGGGGTTGCTGCACGGTTTTTTTTGGGAATTTTTTGGAC
>JBCAUG010356269.1:0-16835 GCA_038406175.1 Haplosyllis leylae
TAATAGTTATAAAGAATAAATAAAATATATACTTAAGTCACAACAGCTCTGCATAAAGCCCATGGGCTTCTTGTTATCTTTTAATTTGTAATTATAAACACAGAGAAACACAAACATCAAGAGAAAAGCATCTGGTTTCTTGAGTTATCTCAAACAAATTTCCTGTTTTTAGGCCATTCTAGCCGGAAATCAATGCAGCTGGGTTTTCTATTTTCAGGCTCATAAATTATTCCAATATACAAGAGCAATTATGTTTTGTTTGTAAAGACAAGGATCAAGGACCAAACTGAGTACCTCAGGAACATCGGGATCGAGAAGACGACATCTATGGGCACGGAGACGGTGGTCTCAGCTTGCGTCGCGTTGTTGAACGTCGTCCAGGCGAACTCGTAGTTCCCGGGAATCGGGTGGATGGCGTACACGGCCAGCTCAATTCCGATTCTAACCATTCGTTTCCAGGAGAGAGCCAGGCGCCAATCCTCGAGAGAATTGTCACACATATAGAGTTTGATATCGAGCATGTGGTACCACAGCACGAATCCCAGCAGTGTTACCGTTGATATGGAGATACAGGACTTAATGAGTAGAGAAGGGGTATCAGATTTGGTGTACACCCCGGCCATGTAAAGCTCCGTCTCCACTATCATCAAAATAATTCCCAGCAGCGCAAAGCCTAAGGCGAAATCACATATAACCTTCCTTCGCTGGAAAAGTTCCTTTCTTTTCGCTAGCCTGTATCCCACATTGTCATATTTGCGCTGGCGACCCTTCTCGCCAATCCTGATAAGTCCTGTTGTATCCTGTGTGTACATGGCGAATCCTCCGTTTCTCCCCACCAGGGGTATTCCAGGATCCTCTATAATAGTGCTCATAGGTCAGAGCAACCACGTGACCACAACAGACCACGTGACACCGAGAAGTCTTCCTCACTTCACTGCAACTGCCTCTGTTCACCCTTCATGTGTGTCATATCTGCAATGAGAAAAAAAATGTTCTGAAATTATCCAGTTTGCAATTGAAAAACGGAAAACATGTGCAAATAAATTGTAAATTATTTGTTTTATAATTAAAAACAGACATATTAAAGAAATATAGTGTTTTGTGGTAACGTCCATAACTGTGTTTATGCGTTTGTGTAAACAACAGCTCCAGTGTCAACTGAATCACGATTAGAAATGGGTAGTTTGTTCCATTCACCAGTTTCGAAGCTTCATTTCTATTTCTTTTTTACGTCTGATATTAACAGAATTTGTGAGTAAGGGGAAATCTGAAATTTTGTTGAAGTTAGTTGAGTTTGGTGCCTGTGTGCAAAGCAAACACCCAATTTACTGTAACATAAATGGCATGATTCTCTCATATTCACCAGGGTTTCTTGAGTTCATACTTCATAAAAGGAAAATTATGTGTAGCGCACGTCATCATTAGGACAATAGACGTAGGCTTGCAGTTCTATCCTGCAGGTATACGGTTCACGGTAGAGTCATATACTTGCAATATTTATGTTGTTTTAAAATATTGTATTCTGCTGCAGGAATTAAATAAGACTGCAACACGATGTTTTGCCTTGTAGCTAGTGAATGAATTATTAAAGAGAACAGATTGTGCCAAAGTTACTTTGTTGTACCAAATACAGTATCGATGAAACTTTCAGCAGTTTCGACAAAACAGAAGCGGGACAACTGGTAATTACCCCTGGCTGGTGAATGGGAATGATCTGCCTTTGCTTTGGAGGCATTTTCATGACAGGCAATCTCCTTCCTGTGAATAAGTTCCTCCATCCCTCTCTTAATCACTACCAACTTTATGTTTCTCTTTTATGCCATGGCTTCTGTAAGTGTATAAATTCAGTTTGTTTTCGACAGAGCAGCTTATGGCGGTATGAATCTCTTGTGTCCAGCTTCACATAACTTACAGCACTTACACATTTGTAAGATAGAATAATGCTAAATTTATAGTAAACGATTAGTAACACTGTATTCGGAAACACTTAGGTTTCAATCTTGTATTTGATGTTGTGATAAAAGTAGCTTTTCCATTGGCAAATTAGAATGAACTCTCTGCTCTGAAAGAGATAAATTGAATTCTTTTGTTGAACTGTGATCACAAATGAGGATTTTTCTTTCCACTGAATTCAGTGAATTCTCTGACAGATCGAAATGGAAAAAACTCACGTGTTCGTTTTAAAATTTCAAGCATATCATATTGGCTAAATCCAAACTGCGTTTCCAAGGCCAAATAAGAATGACTGGGTTGTTTATTTGACTGGCATGGCTTTGCGCCCACTCCATTCCATACTTTTTCAAGAATGTGAATAATCAACATGCTGCTTCCAAATTTAGGTTGTATTTATCCAGATTAAGGCACTCAGATCTTTGTCAACAGAGATGACATACATTGCAGTTAGTGGGAGGAAGTTGCAGGGATGCGGAGTTGTGAATGATGAGGTATCGTTGCGAAGAGACAGTGTGTATGACAGCTTTAGTGATAGAGTGCGGCAAATGTCACCGTACCACAATTCATCTTGCCTCTCTGAGATTCAAACATGCTCGACCTGTCCACAAAGACAGAATTATTCACACACAGTCAGTTAATAATACAGTTGTGGGAATACTCAATAAGAGAGGAACACACGTGGAAGGCATTTTTTAGTTCTCGTCACAACCGCTGGTAACCCATTTCAATAAATAGCCCGCTTTATCTGTTATGACACGGCGAATAATCCATAATCATCAGCGCATTGCTACAGGGAACTCTGCAGATGACGCCCAACAACGATTCTATATTAAATAACCACGCTATTTAGACACAGATGTGTGCAGTATGTACAAATTTTCGCTCTGCTGTATCAATTAAGCGAAAATTATTGTGATCTGGGAAGTAATTCATTCTCCCACCCAATAGACTCAAACAGCAGACAAAAAGGTGAAAAACTCTTCAGGTATTTTGTGGACCTAATACATACAGAAAGTGAGAGAAATTAGATGGATTTGCTTTTCTCCAATTTCCACTATTCGTCAGTTCTGTGGATTCCGATTCTGAGTTCTCATGTCTTGATGTCTTGTTACTGAATGTTCGATAAACAAGAACTTTCCAGTGATTTCAAATATTGTGTAAAGTTTTTGACTGCGAGTGCAGTGTGTCGCCAACAACGTCCCAGTAATATTTGGGTGTCCACATTGTCCCATTTGTCAGAGGTACCAACAACAATTGTGCAGCCATGCAGAATATTGTATTAAATGTGTAATGGGAGATGATATTAGGGATGACATAGTGTGAATAAGTGTTCAGCCATTGATCGATCTGAGCGATGACCAATAATGTCATATGTTTTCAAAAGTGTCCCAACAATGTAATATCAATCTACAACGAGAGATTTTGTGTATGGCGTTCATTGATTCACCATCCTCACATGTACTTTTCCGCAATACCTTTCAAAACTGAGATTTAATGGATGAAAATATGAAAGGTGAGTATGAATAATTTGTTAATGGAGCTATGCGACAGCTGGACAATTGAATGGAAGTCTTCATTAAGCAAACATGAACATTCTTACACAGCTATTCAAACAGGTTAATCAATGAAAGTTTGTTTTGCTCCACACAGCCCAACACACCTTCTGCTTATTCCGAATAAAGAAACACAGACATTTTCCAATTCATGAATACAAATAGAATGCCATTTATTTTTCGCAAATAAAACATGAATGTACTGCAAAACATTTCAATAATCCACTGCTGTTTGCGTTGGTGTAAACCTGATATGGTTGAAAATGCCAGATGTAAATGAACATTCTGTGATTTGATAATTGGTGCCTCGCCAAAAAGTCACCTTATTGATTGATTCCCCGTTTGTTAACCAGATGCATATTCCAGTCCTTTTAAGTCTGCTCCACAAATTTTCATCGGATTAGAACTGCCACCCACAATTTTCTACAAAGGCAAGAGCCAAGGAAAAAGATTTTGACATGTGCGCCATAGTCACCAAGTGAAACTCTTTCACGATTTATCTTTGTTGTTCTGTTTGTTTTGAAACTGCACAGATCTTTATATTATTGGTTCGGAGAATGTTATGGTATCAAAAAGAAATGCTGCGAATAACCCAAAATATTGTCCAAAAATGAGATAAATTATCTGGATTTTGAATTCATGATATTATTTTGTTCAATTGTTACTATCATTGTGTATTGAGAACATAATCATTACAAAAGTGTTTTCAGTTTTCGTTTTTTACTGGAAATATGTTATTGTTGCTTTTACCTGAAGAAGTGAGGTCAATACTTTCTCCAATGGCCCTGGAGATGAGTCAAACTGAAACATACTTTCAGCCAGTTATTTTATGAGATGGTTTTTCCTCAAACAAAGACAACTTATTTCACAATTATTTCCTATGGGAAAAATTATCAGTAACCATAAATGTAAACATTTATATTGGGAGTAACTATCAAGGTCCCATTCTGTTGATGCCAATGCCACCATTAGCTTTGGAAATCGAAATTAATTTTAAGAACTTTTTTTTTGTTTTTAGATCTTCTGCATATTTATTTCCTCATTAGCAGTTGTTAACAATGCCTATGCTGCGTATACAAATGCCATGGCTTCGGTTACGCTGTCGCTTAGAGTTACTGTACATTTTCTATATAGTTAATAATATCCAACTCATTCTGTGTCTCTATTGGAATGTCGTCGGGCCATCTTCTATTGTATTTGTAACAATCTCTTATGCTATTTACATTCCGTTTTTCTAAGGTGTGAATAAATTCGAATTCACTTTCAATGACTTGCCATGTTAGCTTTTTTTTCATGCAGGGGTGCACATACATTTTTTGCTTGACAATTAATATTAGCAATTCAACACATGATGGGCCCTTCTCATATACATTGAAGATTATATTTTTTGCATTTAACTCAACACTTAATTCGTATTGCGCTTTGAGGTATCTTCGCATCTGTTCCCATAACTTAACTGCTGATCTACATTCAACAAAGAAATGCACAATATTCTCCTTTTCGCTATCACAGTTAACACATTGGCTATTATTTACAATACCATAGTGATATAATCGATCGTTTAACATTACTGCATTCCATAATAGCCTATATTGGAAAGATCTGTACTTTACTATATTTGTAATTCGATTTATCTTTCTAAAATATATCTGCATGTCGGATATTTCTGTGCAGGGGAATTTCTTCTGCCACCAGCAACATATTCTATTCAATTGCATTTCATTACAGTTGATTTTTGCATATATATTTTGGGACCATTTACAACACTCTGCAATCTCCCCATATTTGGCAACATTTTCGAGTTCCCATACATCTTTACTCCCTCTCAATAGACTTTTCCATTGCTGGGGTATAGCTGTTACCATTGTATTATATTCCATTTCACACTTTTGTATGTTAAAGAATTGACAGAAGACATCATACTTCATTATCTCCCCATCTAGAAACAAATCTTTTATGTACAGAATTCCAACTTCATAGAACTTTTTGACAAAGAATAGATTATTGTTAACTTTGATCCACGAATTATACCAAATTGGTTGGTTAGCGATTTGCTGCACTGTTTCTGGTTCATGAAAATTAAAGAGCACCCATGCTTTTACCATATCTTCCCAAAATAAACTTTCAATATTCAACAGGACAACGCCTTCCCTTTTGATGTTACATTCCCAGAAAAATTCATTTCTTATTTCAATACCAAGATGGTAGTATGCTAGCGTTGTCATGACTCTATCATCACTCTAATACATTCTACGTAACCATTCTACTTTTAACGCACTGTCTCTATTTACTATATTTGTCAATTTACAACCACCTTTATCCCTATCCTGGGTTAGCGCTTCGCTTCTAATTTTTGGCTTTCTGCCATTCCAAATAAATTTAGCCAACATGTCATTTAGTTTCTTTGAAAGATGTTTCTGTATAGCTGGAAGTATTTGTAGCTTGTAGATTAACAGTGAACAGATTAACGTATTACAGATTTCTACTTTTCCAAGTAGTGTTAGATGTCTAGGTCCCCAAGTTGCTAATACATTTTGAATCTTTTCCATCACTTCAACGTAATTACACCCTTCGATATCATGCAGATCATCTATGCGAGTAATTATTCCCAGTGAGTCAATGGGTCCATTTGACCATTGGAACGGTTTCTTACATTTTATTTTGACATCTGTATTTCTAATCGCACCTACTCTAAAAATTGTGGACTTTTCGTAATTAACACGTAACCCTGTGTTCAAGTACAATTTTTCTAACTCTTCAATTATTTGGTTGAGTGATGTTTCATCAAGTAGGGACCATAGGTTCGTGTCATCTGCATATTGGGCAATTTTCTCTTCCTCTTCATCAATTTTTATCCCCAAAATTTGTTGGTTTCGCTTTATTAGTAGTGCCAGAATTTCAGCAGTATACAAGAAGGCTGGGCCGGATAATGCACATCCCTGATGCAAACCTCGCTCTTGTTTATAGTACTGTGAGTGATAGCTGTTATTCGTAACACAAAACTCAAAATCTCTGTAAATCATAACAATCCATGATATATAATATTCACCTACATTAAAGTATCTTAGGGCACCGATTAGTGCCTGGTGCTCTATGGAATCAAAACATTTGTGGAAATCTATCATTAACAATATTGCCGGGATTTCCTCCCTTTCCAGGTACATCAGTATATCAAGTATTTTACGGATGTTCATTCCAATAAATCGCCGTGGAACATACCCCGTCTGCTGGCTACCTATTACCACACTGAGTTTTTGTTTCAACCTGTTTGCTAACATTTTCGTCAATATTTTTAAGTCCACATTAAGCAGTGTAAGTGGCCTCCAGTATTTAATGTACAGTGGATCTTTATTCTTTTTCGGAATGAGACATATCATACCTCTTCTTGCGGATTTATATAAATGGCCAATTTCATGTGAATACAGCATTGCATCCCATATCATTTCACCGAGACAGTTCCAGAAACAAATTTCCTTTTTTTCTGTTTCACTATATCTGGTATCTGTCTCGTTGTTTAATTGGAATGCTATTTCTGGATTTGTGCTGTATAACTTATGATAGAATTTAGCTTGCTCATTTAATATCTGTTTCTGATCCCTCGTGATTGTATTATCATCTCTCATCACTGCATGCAACGTTTTATTATTTGCTCTTACTTTTTCCAAGCCTAAAAAATATTTGGTACCTTTCTCTCCCTCGTCATACCATTTGTATCTACTCTGAATTCTTGCACCTTGAGCCTTATACGCTATCAAACTCTCTATATTTCTTTTACATTCTTCAGTTTCTATTTGAATCGCTCCGGAGTGTACATTGCCTCTGTCTTCGCTTTGCACTTGTAATAATTTCTCAAGTCTTTGATGTAGAAGATCGAAGTCTCTATTGAACTGTAGTGCTTTTTCTTTTGCAAGCTCTTTACACGTTTTTACGGTTTTATCTTTTACATACTCCCATTTTTGAGCTTTGTTTGTATCCTGTGTTTCAGCTTTTGCTGTTTCAATAGAGTTTCGTATCTTCTTTACAATTTCTAGATCTTTCAAAAGTGAATTATTGAGTTTCCAAAAACCTGGACCTCTTTTACTTTCAACATGGAGCTCGATCTTTACACAAACTGCTGCATGGTCGGATTTGTATGCTGGAACAATTTTTATTTCATCAATATTCGTAACCATCACATAATTCATTAACACATAGTCAAGTCTGGCAAACACTGCATTTGGGTGTTTTCTATGCCAGGTAAACTGGAAAGTTTTCGGATTTGCTTGTCTCCATACATCTATCAATGTGGATTGATCCATGTATTCACTCAACATATTTTTTGACTTTTTGTTGTTTCCTTTCCGATTGTATGCATCAAGTTTTTCATCTAGTACTAAGTTTAGATCACCCATGATAATTCAATCAACTGTTTGATGCTGTGACATTAATTGAATCATTTCTAAGAAAAACTCCGGTTTGTCTTCATTTGGAGTATATACGTTTACAAACATCAACCGTTTTCTTTGCAGATTGACATCCACAATTAATAATCGGCCCACCGCATCATGTGACACTTTTTCAATTCCAATTTGTAAATTTTTTCGAATCAGCATGGCTACTCCTGCTGATTTTGAGGTACCATCCACAAAAATTGCTTTTCCGCCCCATTCATTTTGCCAGATTTGTGAACAATCTTCACTATGTGTTTCTTGCAACATGATAATATCATATTTTAATTTTTGCAAATACACAAATACTTCCTTTCATTTTTTACTGTCTTGTAGGCCTCTGACATTCATAGTTACACACTTAATCATCCTTCATCATTAACTGATAGCCAGCTTTGATTCTTTGTTTTTTGTGCTGTTTGTTGGACAGTTTTCTGCTATAGAGGAAAATTTTACACTTCATTTAATTACAATTAAGACCACATTGAACCCTGGCTTCATACTTTCCTTTTATTATGTTCTCTCGCATACCAGCTGTTATTTTACATGTTCTATTTTGTACATTTTTCACATTCATACTACCATATAGTGCTACCATTTTTCGTCAAAACCCTTAAGGCTATTTTGCTTATTTAAGCTATTTTACAGTTTTTTGCGCAATGAGTTTTCAACAATCACTTCACACTTCGATGTGTTGCAGTTGCGCTTTTGGAGGTGTTGTTACTGTTAGCTTGGCTGTTTCCTGGGACTGCTGTCGATGATGTTGCCCTTGTTTCGCTGTTTGTGACTGCTCTGTGTAACTTAGTTGTCTGGCAGCTGTGGATCCTCCCCGCGTCCTCAATCCTCTACCAATTCCACTGCTGCCTTTTCTTCACTGTCCATGTATTTGGGTGTAGCCATCACTATCCACTGTTTTGCGCGCCGCTCCAAGTAGATGTTCAAAGGTTGCTGGCATATTGTTCACTGCAGATTTAGCCGCTTGCACCATCAGCTTAAATCTGACCGGACCGATGTTGGGACCATCATGGTATCTGACAACAAATGCTGCTGTGTTGTTAAAGCTGTCCGCTGCTAGCATCTCAACCAACCTTCTTCCTGCTCCAAATTCACCATCATCGGTACAGTCTTGCATGTGTGCTACATCTGGATCTAAGATTCTGTATGCACATACTATATGATCAGCATCAGCAAATCTATATTTCAAGTGTTTGTATACCCTTATCACGTCCTGTATGGTATGTACCTTGGCTGCGAATCCCAGAAATGTACTCTTATTTCTGGTAATTGTCTGTCCTGGAAACACTCTCGCTGTAAGTAACTCCCTAATCTGATAGTCCTTCATCTTCAAAATCTGTGCTGCGGTCGGTTCAGTAACCTTTGCTTTGAAAGGTGCACCATTGACAATTAGTTGCCCACGTTTCCACTCTAAGTCCTGCTGTTGTGCATCAATAAGATTCTTATTGTACTTCACTTTTCTTTCATTTGCCTTTGCTTCTCCACTATTGGCTCTGGTAACTTGTTATTCACGTAATATGGTTTGCCTTCCTCATTTGTCACCCCTTTCAGCTTCTTGGTGTTTCTGAAGATTGTTGCTTTCTCTGTCGAGTCCAGTAAACTGACCACCAATGGCCTATATTCCGCTTCTTTATCTCCTATCCTGTAAGTACTCCTAATTGCAATCTTATCTTTGATGCTCAGTTTTTCTTTGAAGAAAGCGTCAGCTATATCCTTGCATTTTTCACCAGCTACCTCTTTGATGCCTGTGATAACTATATCTGCACGCATTAACACCTGATCAGTTTTTGTCGCTTTTTCTTTTATGTTTGCAATTGCTTTGTCTTGTTTAATCACCACTTTTCGCACTAAGTCAACGGCTTCTTCCAGCTTTATCAACCTATTGTTCTGTGCACTTTTGTCTTTCTTATCACTTTCCATTTGAACTTTTATTTCTCTTATCATCTTGTGCATGGATTGCACTACACTGAACACATTGTTTTCATCGACTTTTATCTCCTCTTGTATTTTGTTTTGTGTATTGACATTATTGCTTACTTCACTGCTTTGTTTGAAGCTTAAGGGCATCTCGTCATCCGATTCATCTTCTGTTTGACCCCACTCCTCATGCAAAGGCAGGCGTTTGGGGTCCCAGGGATCCTCCTCTTCTTGGCTGTTTACATCGGTTTTGACTTCAGCCTCTCCCTCCTCTTCTTCTCTGGACTCCACACTTGTTTTATCTAACCATCCAGCTACTGATGGGGTGTCATCTGGCTTCAAGGCTCGTTTTTTGCTGTAGCTCTTTTTGGTAGTTGCTGCTTTATCACCCAAACATGACAAGCCACTTTCTGCACTCGAAGTTCTGCTGCTCCTCCTCAGATTGCTGGCTGGTGGACCATCCTTTGCTTCGTTGTTCGCCATCCTTACACAGTTTATATATTTGTATAATGCTTTTTAAGTTAACTTGTCTTTTCTTAGCTAGTTATCTACCTTGAAATCACTTTCTTTTGAAGCTAGGTTCGAAAAGTGCGTACTAGCTCTCCTTCCTCATCCCGCGGTCCTGAATTTTCAGAACTTAGTACCTGTCATCCAATAGTTATTTACTAATGAACAACTTATGAGTGTACATAATAAGTTTAGTTGTGCTGAATCTGAATTAAAATTGATCCAGATATTCGTGACTGCATGTGGTCGTGATATTGCGACAAATATATTGTGTAAATTACAAAGACCAAATTGAAGTTGGTGTCGCAAGCATGTTTTCAATTTCATGTTTCATTAATCAAGATTCTCAATGCAATTTTCTTCATTTCACTGAAATAGTTCGGGCAGCTGATTAAACAAGTGATTATCGTGTTCTGAGGGATCTGATGTGTGAAGCTTTGACGTATTACAAGCATGTCTCTGCAAGTACTCTATTGATAGTTTTTCCATTTATTGTACATTAAGTATTTATGTTTTACCGTTTTATAATAGTAGTCGCACCGATCGCTTCTGGCGAAACGTAGAATACTTACGAAATAGTGAGTATTACAGGAGACTAATATTTCTTGATTACTTCCCACATATTCATTTCACTTTTATACATATTTTTCACAAAACACAGATCAATGATCTAAATACATAATGTTAGAATTATTTAACCGGAAATTAGTTTGTGTTGCATGCGAAATGGCTAAAATAACCGATTGAAGAGAGGTGTATGACGTCGATAAAATACAAGACAATATAAAGTAACAAATGAATGTAGCTGAATAATCACAAAACTGTTTGATTACAAGTAAATGAACCGAATTGGACCATTGAATTGATCGTCAAGTTTTCTGGTATTAACTGCAAAGTATCCAGGTAGAACAGTATTGGCGGAGCAATCGGATGTAAACCAACATGCCGTTCTACAATTACAGCATCAATCATGAGATCAATGGGGATTAGTTCTAACGCTTTTAATCTGGATGCGACGCTTCTCATTGATTAGCCTGTTGATTAAAAACTATTGAAATTTATCTTTCACACGCTACTTGTGTATCTACTGAACACTGACCCCATGAACATTACTTGGTTCTCACAACAGAGTGTAACAAAGGACAGGGCCTCAATTATAATTAAGTAAAAAGCGAGATGTCGTTCGCTTTAGGTCAGGGTCTATATTTGAACATGTACCACATTTCATAATCACTTAACTTCCTCTTTTGCCTTAACATCTTCCGACATAAAAGAAGCAGATGGGTCACAATGTAGCATAAAAGGCATGTGGTTTTGCTTATCGCTGTGACAAGTACTTTTTTCATCTGCAAGTTTTACTTTCTTTCAATGAGCTTTTTAACGAATAGATGGCGCAGAAGTTCCTTGGACGGAAACAAGTGCGTTTTTATCTTATCCTACATTCAAACAATTAGCCAGAAGTAACAATGCATTGTTCCATTCTCACCGAAACACGTAGAGTCTGTTTTGTCAGGAATTGAAATAATTATTTTTTGCGATATGAAGTTTACATTTGTTGAGGAATTTCCCAATAAAATCACTTTGACCAAAATTACCCAACAGCTATTCACCTTCTAAGAAACCTTTCTTTGACTTAGTATATTGACAGAGATTCGCATTTGTTGGCCTTCTAGAAGCTCTTAAAGTATTAACCACAGTCCGCTAGAGCTACTTCCACATTTTTATGTGTTATTCCCTGATGATTTTGTCGAGATGTAACTAGACTTTTACATGCAAACAAATTTAAATAGCAGCTTGTATTCATTGTGTTAGGGATCTCAAAGTGATTTTAGAGACAGAACAGATGGAAAAGTCTAGTTCTCTTCACATCAGTTTGGCAAAACTGTGCGTAGTTGAGGAACCGACAGACATGGTCACGGTAATCTCATTATGACTGTGTTCTTCAAAATTAAAACAACGGCAAGAACAGTAGTTCAGTAATTCCTAGTAGTCTTTCTTAGCATTGATAACAAATAATTCAATTGGCAGTCCACAGTGAACCACTGAATTCCTCATTTCTAGATTTTATGGTTCGGTTGTTTAAAAAGAAGGGGAAGCTGATAGAACATCATGTCTCTTGTGCATGACCAGCAATGCCATTAAACTATTTAAAGACGATTTTTATTCTTCTGACCTTCAAGACATATGTCAAAAAAGTCTACAATGTGACAACAAATTTCCAAAAATATTACGGTTACAAAAGAGAAAAGTTTCTTTCGGTTTGTTGTTAGTTACTTTGCAAAGAAATTCCGTAGATAAAAATATGCCTGAGACCCGAATCGCATTCTAGTTTGGGACAGACGAGGAAAATTAAGACTCATGAAATGTTATGAGATGTGAAAAAGCAGGTCCTCTACCATCAATTGCAAACAAACTCAATGTTCAATGCGATTGTAATAGAGTTCACTCATACATAATTGGCACAATGCTGCCATTTTCGCACTTTCACATCTGAAAAATGATTCCCAAAATAACATTACGTCTATTGGTCATTTCCTTCTAGAAGATCCACTTAAACATTCTGCTTTCAGCATTTTCGTGAAAAAAAAACAGGAAACACTTTTTGAGAAAATTCTCTTCATGTTTAAATGTATGAAACATTAACCAAAATACCCATGGTGATGTGGCTAAGGTTGTCTGTTTGTGATAGTTAATTTGGTAGAAATAAGATAGGCTTGTGAACAGAAAGTGTTGAATATTTTCCAATGAAGGTCATTGTGAACAAAATCTCTGTGTTGTAAGAATTTTTGTAAGAAATTCAATCATTTCCTCAAAGCCAAACATCGACCGACTGACATCAAACATTCATCAAATTCAACAATTGGATTTTGTGAAACTTAACTGTTACCCAATATACCCACCACAATATGTTAAGTGGTAAATTTTCTTTGCCCTTGGCAAATGATTTCTCAGAGATTTCAATGTATTTGACATGTCATATTGATGAGTTCAAAACCATATGTCACAGGTTAGTAAAATTCCAACAGAGCCAACAAAGTGTAGCTTTGCCATAAGTATTAACAAGACAATTGTAGCCAATAAATTCCACTATGTGAGAGCGCCCTTGGGGGGTATGAATGTTTTGTGCCAAAACCAAGGATAATATGAGAGAGGATTTCCAGCAAAATAAAACTCTACAAGATTTCAACATCAATAGATTTTGTGATGAATCTGGAATATATTATAGTGTCATTAACAAGGATATTTCAGAGATACAAACAATATTTGAAAAATCTATGAAGTTTACCATTGTAACATGCCAGTTTATATAGGCCACCAGATGTTTCTGACCAAATGAGAGCTGGATATATCCGTTATCTATAATCCTTGCCTAAACTCTAGGAGACCATTCTTGGGTAGAGCAAAGGAAGACAAGATATAGCAGTCTATCCAGCCAGGTACAGGAGTGAGGTAAAACTTGGCCGTTAGCCTCGCAAAGTTCTGTACTGAGTTGTTTGATGTTTGTTTCTGAGTAGATTGCATTTGCATCTCTTGGGGTGAACTTCTTATGCAGAATTGAAGTTACTAAAAAGTAAGTCCACTTTACCCACTCACCCCCGTTAAATGGGTACGGGAACTTCTCGTGAAAACTTTCTGTCTGCGTGGAGAAAATCTGGAACATTTCCTGCGGTACGTGTGAAGCTTCCGTCTGGTTCATTATTAACAATACTTGTGAAAGTAAATTGATAGAATTAGTATGTAGCGATATGGTTCTGCTAACATCTCTGGAAATATATGTGCGAAAAGGCAACATTCAACACATCGGTTCCTCACGGAGCAGAATTTTTGCAACTAATAAATTTAAATGATCTAATTAAAGAATGTCCATCAGTTGTAACTAGATGGTTTCAAATACCAAACGGAGAATCGGGGCACCTTCGGCATACAAGGGTGACTATCTTAAGCTTGGCCCTACTAAAAATGAACTCATTGCCAAATTGTCCACATTGTCATAAGTTATTCTGCAAACTCGATGTCCCACCATTTGTTTTAGGACTTAACCAAAGCAGGCTTTCGAAAATAATTTGCTCGGAGCCTACCAGCGTTAGATTTCGCTGTAAAGCATGGATACATATGTGATCAACCAGGCCGTTAGTGGCTCCTCTTGAGGCAGTGGAATTCAAAATTACGTTCAAAAATCTGGGAAGGATCTTTGCTTGAAAGAATATGTAAGAATGATCAAATTTTAAAGTTTGTATATCTGAAAGTGCACCATATTGCTTTCCTTATTCTATTTAGTATAAAACCAAGTGCAACTGTGACACCTGATGAATTTTAACATTTCAGATTTTCACAACTAAAAACGATCGCACTTTCGGCTGTCCAATTATTTGCACAGATACTAATTCCAAACGCTATTTTCTTTCATTAACACTCAACAATGCTTGGTACAAGAGAGGTCATTGGATAACTGAGCGGCCATATTTGATTATGATTACTAGTATTGGTGTAACACTGAGCATTTGTCAAGAAATATTGAAATACAGTGTGAATTTTACACATTTCAATCTTAATTTCAAGTGAGAATATGTAAAGCTGAAGAAGATATGACAACATTTTGAAATTGATATGCAGATCCTGTTTTAATCATACAGAGTTCATTAATAGTGTGCATCCATATGAAGCTGCATGTTAGTATCCGAAAGAAGTGAGAATCCCTAAATATCAACTTAAATGAAAAACTAATGGCAAATGAGTTGTATTTCTAAAGAATTCAGCCACACTAATCTTCAACTGGCACAAGTTGTATTCCTAACTGATATATAACTTGCAATAACTTGTCAATTATTTCTAAGGTTCGTTAAGCTGAAGCATATTATTGACAAAATCCGCTCTATATGAATTAATATACATTATACAAGTTGTACATTATTTATCAGACTTGTCATTGTAACACTCGGTTAATGTCACAGCCCCGTGTTACAGTCTTTCTCTCTTCGATCCATATGTGCAACCTGAATACCACAACTGTAGTATGAATATAAAATTCTGTTCTCAACTTCAAGCTTTTTGATTCAAATAACATAAGAGCTGTAGTTGATAATTTAGATCTAATAAACTACAGCACATCCTGTGCGTGCTATTACAATACGTTTCCAAGTTGAGCTATAAAATCATTCATGCCGTTTTGGTGAATGGTTTTGCAATGAGAATTTTTTACTTTGCTAGGATTGTAACTCAAAGTAATTACAATTTAGTATTTCTGCTAGAATTTACTACACAATACTAAAACAGACAAAATAGATTGGATGATGCAAAGAAAAGCAATACCTGGAGCACCTACCTCATTATAAATGCTGCTGCAGTCTCAGTGAGGTACATCCACTATATAGGCGCATCAACAAGTGCATATGTTTAACCTGTGCGGACCCTTCCACTGCAGTATATCTCCCTTTGTCTCAACTTGTTACAGAGAGAAGTGCAAGGTGTGCACATGCAACAGCAATCTCACAATGCATTAAGCAGTAAGCCAGTGAGAGCTTCGCTTCTAATGCCTTTAAATCCTCTCCATATTGGGCATATTGGTCGGCAAAGGAGTTGGGTATGTGAGGAGACTCGGAGAGGTAGAGCTGCCTGCCTAGTGACCCTGTACTAGTGACAAGTGAGAGGATGAGGCGGGTACAGCTTCTCCATGTAAGACCTGCACGGACAGCACGTATGTACAAAGAATTTATCGGATGAACACTGTCAGGAGGCAACACATTTGAGCGATAAGAAAGCCTACATTTCAATACTTCTTATTCCCATCATAAAATCTGAAAATTTCCTACAAAGTGTTATATTTTCCTTGCTTAAACAAACGAGTTCGGCGAATTCTGCGACTAACTCATTTTTACTTGATTTTCTTGCGACCAAGGTGTTAACATGAATAAGATACCATATGTTTTTAGAATTACAGCAAATTAGTTGTATAGTATACAATCGCTCCTCTCGACCTCTCATTGACTTGTACAGGAGAAAACCGACGTATAGAGTTCTATTAATTATCCTCGATAATTTACATTGGACTTGAATCGGTGGTCTTTCAAAGGAGATGAAACTTTAAAGATATCACATAAACCGGGCAGTCCCCGAAAGGTGTCCCATATCCACGTGCAGCTCTTGTTTCCAGCACCTGCTGCATGCAGCGGCCTCCATCTCATCTCTCGTCCAATCAATCATACGTACAGCTCCCTCCCCGCGCCAATCCAACCTCAAATTTTAATGCAAACATAATCTCATCAGAAGTGCATGCTCAAATACCCACTCCATATATGTACATTCCCTAATTACCAACTTCTATACACCGTGCAATTAATTTATCTCTCTGTTGAGTGAGGTTTCAGCAATCCAATCCGCGTTTCTAGTACACCCTGAAGGAACAGCGCAAATTTCGGACTAATGCGGCAAGGTCAGAAATTTCGGACTATTATAATGACTACTT
>JBCAUG010356380.1:0-16834 GCA_038406175.1 Haplosyllis leylae
AAATCAGACGTCGCTTCAGTTGTCTCGATGTGATTTGGCCGGATGGAAAGTCTAAGGTCACTTCGATGGAGCTATACGAAAATTTTCGTCTTTCACTTTAAACCGTTTTTCTTGTAAGAATGGTTGCAATAATCAGTTAACCACTTGTGCCAAACTTGACACACATAAAGGTAGCTTTAATTTTGACTTAAGACAAAAATCTCATATGGGTCATATTACGGCCACAAAGGAAAATGTATCGCCGATCCTCCTTTCACACCCGTCCTAAAAATGAGATGTCCTGCCCATATTAGTGTCAATGTTGGAAGGTAGGATTTGATTATATGGTAGATTTAACAACATCCCCAACGTCAGTTAGACACATTATGGATGAGTTCTCTCCTCCAATAACTCGCCAAACTTGTGAAAATTGATCATTATTGTGCCAACCAAGCATATTTAACACCAGTCGTCATTTTTACGTTCATGTATTCCAAAGCGTTTCATTTTAACATAATCACGTTAGTGACACCTTTGTTTCTGCCACAAGTATCCTAATCTTTTGTTATATAGCTGTTAGGGCATACATTTAGAAGAACAGTGGGGTGATCGTACGTGAAATATGCAGGGAGGTTGCAATAAAAGTTTCGAATCGGATTCGATGAATTGAAAATAGATCATGCCAATAAAAGAAGAGTATTGCACTGTCGCATTCATACATTCCGCTTGGTCCATTATGATCGTGGCTTGAACTCGTAACTAGTTTGATCCCTTGTCCAATTTGGGGTGGAACCACTGATAACATGAAACGATGTGTCTCTCAATATGAAATCCAATTTATATTCTGGTATTGACATACATTAGGTTGGAAGGGGAAAAATTGCTGCGACTTATAATAAATTCAAATGTCATCCATAACCTTCAGAAAACCACAGTGACTTCAATGAAAACGTTTCATCCAATATTGTTCTGGTGGCAAAACACGAAAAGTTTCACACTTTTCATGTGCAAGGGATTTTTTGTAGATTAGTTGGGCCTTCTTTAAGATTGCATATATGTGGATCGTAATATATATTTACTAAACGGCATCAGCACCCAGATAAAGTGATAAAAGCATTATTTTACCATACATCACTCAAGAACAAATTGCATACGACAAGACCTCTGTCACATCACAGAAGAACATGTAAACGTAATATCGTCAGCAACAAAGATGCACAAGAAAACATTATCACTCTTACAAAAATATCACTTTACTGTAATTTGTCACATCAAGTGAGCATCGCCACATGAAGTAACACAATTACATTATAAGTACATTTATCTCCTCCGGTATACCAGAAATCTTTCCAGATTAAGCCACATTTTTCATCTCCCCATGTTTCCCTGCCATTACTATCATCTATGATCCCAAGGAGGGAATTGCCTCCAGATTGGCTTCCTATATTAGCAGTTATTGCCTATATATCATGATGAGAACATGTGTATTGTGTCTTATCCCGTATTCCCCCGAAGCCAGTAAGGTTGTGACTGGAAGGTGTAATGAGCAGAGTTCCAATGTGCCAGAGAGGTAAATTGGTGATAACACAGCCTGCTTTTATGGATTTCTATTTCCATAACCTATTCCGATTCAGTTAATGATAATGACAAGGGAAAGCAAAATATTTAGTTGATCATTATGACAAAGGAAAGCGAAAATATTTAATTGTCAAAGGGAAAAGAACACTGAGACTTACACTTCATGCAAGAAAGTACCTGTGTGCTCTTGCAGCAAATACTTAAGTTTGAAAAAAATATGAACATGAAGATATAAATTTTACAGCCTTTGAACAAAAAAGTTAGCGGAACCTTTTTGGATAGTATTTGTCTGATAACCAACGTTCATGTTCACTTGGACTTCTGAGTTGAACATCAGAAGACATAATCTCTGAGACCATTTCCAATATATAATGCTCCCGTGTTATTTACAGCCTTTTACTTTAAATAGTCTGGCTTGAGAATTGACTGTTCTATTAGCAAGTTTTGTCAAAGGAGAGTGATGGGGATGCGCTAAACACACATTACTAAACATGAACAGCTTTCTATTCACATTAGGCAACCCTTGCTTACGCGATGAAAAATGTAAAATCAATTCAGCCTTTGAGTGAATACTGATATTTTTGGTAGAAATAATAAACCCGGTTCCTAGTTTCCCGCAAGGCATTCATGAGATATTGCCATGAGTGATTGGTAGTTTGTGTCAGTGTGTGTTTCAGTCAGGCTCTGGAAGTATTCCATCAGAAACAGTAAATCCACGTAATAATGTCCAATATGGGCACAAACTAGAATGAATGTTGCAGTTTAACCTCTTGGTCATTCTTCATTGCTGAGTGCTGACTGGTAATGGAATTACAGGCTTTTTAATTTACACACAACAGACTCAGCCTATTGATTATTAGTGTAACCATTAGAACAAAAAGAAAATTCCCACTGATCTAAGGACAAACAATATCAACATTTGAATAAAAATAATAACCATACTAATTTCACAATTTTCAGGGTTTCATAAAAACGTTCCACAAATAAGGAAATGCCATCCTTTGAGTCCCCTAATATTAATTTGTCTATTTGACTGGAAAATAAAATGGTATAAAATATAAATGTATCCAACTGACATGATGACAAATGGATCATCCTTCGTGCACATAAACTTAGAACATTTAAACCCATATTATTAATGCTGTAGATATGCAAATGTATATTTATGAGATAAGGTGTGATCACCAAATGAGTGGGACCCATGTAGTCCCGAAGCGTGATATGAGGATCTGATGGCATCTCCCGTCTGACCATTGCTTATCATGATGCCCCCCTTGTGACCTCTTTGCACAATATCATTTTGATACACGAACATGGAGACACATTATGAGCATTCATTTGTCATAAATGTTGTGGTTATGTGTTCTTATCAAAGTACGTCGGATATATTTACTTGGAGCACACATTTGTCCAGATTTCCAGGGAATTTGTTCCAAAAGGGAATAACTGGCATATCACACGCATTTTTATCCATATATTTCCGTTTATGGCATTCTACATGTATGTGTCTTTTCTGTTTTTAAGAAACAAAACCACTTTAAACTGTACAGTTTAGCATACTTCAGCTTCAACATAATATAATAAATGGGTCCCAGTGTACCTTAGTTCATTTAATCGTATCGAAAAACTCATTTCCTCAGGTCATTTTTATTATCCAATCATCATATCGTGTTACTACCACGCATGCAAATGTAGAAATGTAAAGATGATCCCCTCAAATAAAAGGAAATGTTGCTATATATCAAATGAATGGGGTTTCTCCACAAAACATGAAACTTGGTGAATGGTGAAGTTGACAACGACAACAGTAACGACACAGAATTAACCGTTTGATGGGACCATGCAAACCACAATGCAGAAACACATGAAGAACTTCCGAAAAGCAGCGAGCAAGCAAGAAAAAATTGAAGTTAAGACTTTATTAGTTGTGCAAGGAAGATACATGTAAAAAGACATAACATTTACTCTGAGAACATGGGCTTCAGTCTTACTTTTAGTGTCTATTTTTATTGAAAGCAATCTGTGTGTCCAGACGTTAATACATAAGAATTACTCTATAGCGTGTTTCTTGCCAACTATAACCTGAAAGCAACTATAAACGACCAGTGCCTTTTATTTAGTGTCACCATCATATGAGAGGAAAGTCCTGGTAAATGGAAATGGTCATTAACCCTTTCGTTTTGTCTCGCAATTTTAATTTTGGAATTCCGCCGTTCTTTTTCCAAAGATCTATAGGTTTACAATTGGATTGGTTTTACTGTCTGTTAATTGGAACGTAGACATAAACACAGTAGCCACGAGGCCCGACATTTAAGATTTTGTCATTTGACTTTATGGTTAAAAGTCTAAAATAATCTGTATTTCAACCATCTGTTAAAAATTTATTTGGATTTTATGAAGGAACTTAATTCAATTTTACATCGTAATTTTGTAATAGACATCAAATAAACTACTGATTTGCTTCATGCATAAAGTAAACAATGCCAATCATCACTATGTTCTTTACCAAAGTTACAATTGGATGGGAACTGTCCCCAGCAGCTAAATTGTTCAAATGTCGTTTCCCGAACTGTAGCGATACGTTACCCAAGGGAGATCTCAGATCTCTAATGTCTGCTGGACTTCTTCCCTAGTTTTAATTTCTCCTCTTACACAATAGAGGCAGTTGTAATGATAAAACAATGAGTCATAAATTTCCATTGATGATGAATTTGCACTCCTTTCGGGTGTCATCTTTGAAACATCTTGTATTAATGCCTTGCGTTAAGCACCCAGACATTTAATTTGACAGATCGATGCGCAGATAGTTTTGCCATTTTCAAGTTGTGCTCTTGAAATACTTTCCTCTTCACTTTATTTTGCATCTGCGGCGCTTTAAAGGCAAACCACTAACATTTATTTTAACGTCTTTAGACATGATTACGACGCCTGATTATTGGACATGTTAGTTTCAACATCTTCGAAAACAATAGTGTACAGACCTTAACGTAGAATGGAACAACAAGAACAATGTTAAATACAGACTGTGACCTCACCATGTACGTACACTAAATTTAAATGTTGCCAAATCCTATGCATAGTGATGGCCAAAATGCTCAGTACAAATTTGCACAAAATAATTGGCCCTGGCGACATGCACGAAAGAACCGTATTCACCAGGACAATTGCACCCAGAACTCCACTTTGACCACGTCCTTTCAAAAAAAACCATAAATGCATCTAAATTAAAGTCATTAAGTCTGGACAGTGAATAATGGCTCCCCCTTGGAACTAATGCGATGTCCATACGCGAGGAGTGCTCTCCGCTAAATAACGAACATGAATCATAATTACACGAATTGTCCCAGTGACGGGAATCTCAATGTTTCCTGATTAGACGGAGCAAAATGATGAACTGAAAAGAAAGGCTGAGTTGAAAATGGCACAGTAATATACAATCTATCTTAATGCAACAAGTCAAAAGTTAATTAATGATGAGAAGAGTATTTTTAGCAAACAGGCATAGCAATATATTTGTTGATTTAGTTTTCCTGTCTCTAAGTCATAGCCAAGTAAGAATTCATCTTTGTAAATTTGTAATGAAAAGTAATGATTCGATACATTGAGAACCCGCAATGAAAAAACGTGGAAATATTTGTTCATGTACCTGTTAAATTTCACCACTTAAATTAACATCTACCTTGAAAAAAGATACAAATCTGAATTTTCCACGCATTTAACTTTCATTTAAGTAAGTCTCGCACCAAATAATCTTGTCCTTTCTTTGCTTTTATTAAATTCTGCTGCCTGATAAATCAGAACCCATATTCTTATCACTGTAACAGCTTCGATACTCATATGAAAGCAGATAAATCACCTATTGACATAACAGGTTCCTTTTATACAGATTGGCAGACAGATTTCAATCAATATACATAAAAATTCAATACATTTGGAATTCTATTGGAAGATAAGCGATCTCTTTGGAAAAGCAACTCGCTGACTAGACTTGTAAGTAGCTCGTTAGGTAACGTAAAAGATCTGTAATTTCAAGCTATAAAATTTACAATGGGCATTTACCTTTTCTTTAATGTCCTTACAACAATATTGACTGCCAAGTCAATCATATAATTTAATTTTCTTACTCGAAACTTATCAGCCCTTTTGTGCGGACTAACCTAATGTTTGTTGGTCACAAAAGTTTCACCAGTTTGTCTCATTATTTTATTTCAGAAACTTAATCAATTCATCCGAGAAAATTGACTTAATTTTGTGTTAAACTCCATTTTAAACAATGTCACGATCAGGCTGTTTTAATTAAATGTAAAATCGAGAAAAAATTGGCGGCAATTACTTGAAGGATATCTTGGGCCTTTCCTGCACAAATACCCCCAAAAACAACAACTGGTGTACAATAGAACCCACTGGCAGGAATATAAACTATGCGGATGCCTGTGATTTACATCTCCTGTACATGGATAATTTGATGTTCGGTGTCCTTTGCCTGAAGCCCAAACCCCCAGGGTACAACCTGTCACTGCATCAGCCTACAGTCGAGGAGGTTGACAACCAAATTTGTAAAATACCCAACGAGGAACATGTTGAGGAAGGATTTATCCTCAATCCATTAATTGAGGAAACACCTCACGAAAACTCGACCGGTCATAACAGATTAAATGTGGATAACACGACTGGTATGAACGAACTGATTACTAATGTAGTATTGGATGAACATTCAAATCAAAGTCATACTGTAGAAAGTGCTGGTACCGGTGCTGTAAAAACTAATTTCATGGATATTATAAACAGAGAATGCAGAATAGTACTAAAAAGAGTACAAATTCCGGATATTGTACACGAAACACAGGCTGTGAACCAAAATGTGACCAGTGGCAATGACAGCTCTAGCACAGACACGGTAAGTCTCTCGGACTCTTTTAATCAAGACAGAGGATGACCACATAGACGGGGAACATGTATTAATTATGAGGAATCGTCTCCTCCTACTGAAGAGGACTCTGAAAGTAACCTACCAAAAAAGAAGCATTTCAAACCAGTCCCTAAATCAGGACCTTCTCTAGATAGAATGCAGGCTTGGGAACTGAGTAAATCCATCCATCAAAAAGTTGCTGAAAATATTTCACAACGGGAAGGCGGCAGTAGTATGTCACTACATAGCTCTAGTAAATCAGCAGTGACAAAAAATGTTGAATCAAACCAACATAAAGATAAAACAATCAGACATCGGAGTGTTTCACAAAATTGATTGCCAAAGAGTACAAATAGTGGCAACGACATGCATAGTGACAGTGAGGACAACATACCGCTTTCTAAGCTTAAACAGAGATCCCGATCAAATCCTGTGAAACCTGTAAGAAAGGGTAAAGGTGAACTCAACATCAAGCATCATGGTCTTAAAGTGCATAAGACTGTATGGAAGTTTCATTGCAAAAAGTGTGGCTATGTGGCACTTTCCAGGCAGGACGCAAATGACCACTACAAACAGAATCATGCAAAATGTCTCTGCAAGGTTTGTGGAAAACTTTGTAATACACCTAGTACTCTGGAGTGACACATGTACCAACACATCCCTGAGGAGGAGAAGATACATGTGTGCAGAACCTGTGGGGAAAGGTTCCCCTTTGATGGACAACTCAAACAACACCGCTTCAAACATAGAAGAATATCGGCCTTTCCATGTAGTAAATGTGAAAAATGGTTTAAGCGTGAGGGCGAGTTGGTAAAGCATTTAGTGGTACATGAAAACAAAGAGTTTCAATGTGATATATGTAAATATAAAACCAATGACCCTCAAAACTTGTGTAGACACAAAGAACTACACTCGGAAGACCTAAAGTACCTGTGTGAAAACTGTAACAGACTGTTCAGATTCGGGACACAGAGGGCCAGGCATGATTGCCCTGAGTATGGAAGGTCTTCTTCACCGGAATATGACTAAGTTGAGGTTTCATCTCTGACATTTTTAGTTACAACGTGTTATGTTCCTAAGACAAGCTTTGTCTTTTACTGTTAAATTTAATTGTGTGAAGTTTTTGTTGACTGAAAGCACGAAAAGGTACAACATAGTATGAATGGTTACAATGATCGGACAATCACAAAAATAACACGAAGAGTTACAACAAAGACACTCATTCATTCATTCTGTTTCATTTTTATTCCAGTATAGTTCAACAATATTCAAGTTTCTTTATATTATTACTAGTTGGTAAGGCTACACAACATTATGATGTATGTCCCTATGGGATGTGTGTAGGCCTGTCCCAGTAAACATTAATAACATGTGTTACCCATTGTATACAAAACGACTAGCAATGTACAACTTGGAACGAATAAATATTATTAATTATTATTATTGTATCATTATTTTATTTCAGAAACTTAATCAATTCATCCAAGAAAATTGACTTAATTTTGTGTTAAACTCCATTTTAAACAATGTCACGATCAGGCTGTTTTAATTAAATGTAAAATCGAGAAAAAATTGGCGGCAATTACTTGAAGGATATCTTGGGCCTTTCCTGCACAAATACCAACAAAAACAACAACTCTTTGAAAGTGCAAATAAAAACGCAGAAAATAAAGACAAAACATTACCACAACAGAAGGCAGAATCAATAATTAAATTATGATTAGCCCAACCTACAAAATATTTCATCAAATGACTCAACGGTGCCTTATTGTCGACAAAATAATGACCAATAATTGAATTACCTTTTTACAAATATGAAGTTGATAATCACAGGGGTGTGGTTCAAGAGCAAATTTAAAGTCTGGTTTTCCATATTTATCATCTTGTGTTTCAGTTTCAATTCCATTGTGGGTGAGCAGACATTAAAAACTTAATATTCCAGCAGCATCTCATAACTTACTTTTATAGGTTTGTCTTACATGTTGATTTGGTAAATTACGTACTAAATTGTCGTTTTTATTGTTCATATGCGATCGCATACAGTGATTGTGAATTTGATACATGCAATTTGGGACTTATATTAGTTTGAAATAAGACCATTCCAATGCATGAATTACTCAAGCGAACAAAATCTCATGATCTTTGTAATTTCTTCATGGAAATAATATGTCTGAAAGAAACAACTGGACCAATTTCAAAACAGAATGGATTCATCGTGTTTTGGCTGCAACTTTCTAGCTCGACTGGTGATTGATCGTGCAAGGAATAAATATACTGCGAAGTTCGTGTAGGGAATTTCTTACCTGCAGAATCTGGTCGTGGATGAGCATCCCAGCCTTATCAGCGATGCCGTGTTCACTGATGCGTGATACGAGTACTCCACAGCTGGTATCTCCGCAACCAGGGGACGTGGGAGAATTCTCTGGCTGAAGATAAATTAATGTCTAACTTTAGATAAATTGAGACGGTAAAAGAAGAAAAAATGGTAAATGAAATGATATGAAAGACAGATTTAGAACCATTCAGTGAATGTGCACGGCAACAAAATGCTCCAAGAAAAAATATTACATCTTATGCAATGAAGTCTGAGGTGGTTATGAATTGTCACAACTTTTTCAAAGGGTTCCTCTGAAGACAACTGTATTCAAGTTTTTCACCACTTAGCCATGATCTTACAAGATTTCAAGTATGTACAAAAGGGCTGTTAAGAACACTTGACTTTTATTTTCTTCAACTCTGATTATAAAACATCACTTTGCCTCACAAAACAAATTGCATTTCAAAAAGGCATTTGATTCGGAGTGTGACTGGACCGCCTGAAACGAAGCACAACAATTGTGGTTTCCTTCCAGAAAGTAAACATGACGTGCATTAAACTTGTATGCGTTTATCGCAGACAACACTACTTTGAACATCTAGCACATTAATTTCAAATGGAAAACTTGCATGACTTAAACGCTCAATTTGGACGATGATCCAAGATAACGCCAACACCTAATGAATTATTTTACACCCCGCAAAACTCCACATTTCATTTTAAGATCCCAGGTGGAGATAAATAAAATAGGCAGATAGGCACGCATGCTAGGTTGAACTTTATTTGCGTGCAAGCACAAGAAACATCTGACATTGTCAATTTTATTTCGTGTGTAAAATATTCCTTATCGGAATTGGAATTCAAAATGCTTAAACTTCAAACCTATTTGATTTGCTTTTCAATTGCGCTGAAAATGGTAACGCCATTATATTTTCCACACATTACGTCTAATTGTGCAGGAATCATTGGTTACAGTTGGTTTGATCAACTAATGTCTTCGTTGTAACTCATCACATCAACGACTCCTACCCCTATGCTAAAATAACTTGTGTGTGAATTGCCCCTATAATCAATCCTTGTTAAGGCAAATACTAACACGACTCGTTAACCTATGGCCTTAATTATTGGTCAACTCACAAAGCATTTACGGACACACAAAAAATAATAGCGGCAATTTCACACCTATGGTGGCTATTCCATTGTGCATGGTGTTGTACAATGAAATATAGTCACCATACAGTTCCAGGTAAGTGGTGTAGAAGCTCAGGTTGATTTTTCATCACAAAAATAAATCGTAGATTTTGCTAAACGCAGCTATGTAACACTGTATTCCGACAAGCACAGATCTTCCCCTACTTTTCCCTACAAGCCTCTACTTGTAAGTACAAATACACAAGACCGAACCCTGCAACCCTTTCCCCAGTGTTTGAGGGAACACGCACGTGCAGTCGTAGAAAACCTATTTATCCGTACTTTTTGCACAGCTTTTTTCACGATTAAAGACTTTTTTGCGCTAGCAAACATGCAAGTGTAGCCGCCAAGGTGTCTAGAAGCTCAAATAAATTAATATTCCACAATTTCGCGACTCGCATCATCAAATTGTACACAATTTAAATGTTTCTTAATTTCAGGTTGCACAATTTAAGATTACAATTTAAAGCCAGTGCAATAAAAATGATGTATGTAATAGTAAGAACATATAAAGCACATTTATTTTATTTTTGTTGTTGCTTTTTGGCTTTTAACAGGGCTGCACTCTCCAGTAGATTTTCTTTTCTTGTCCAACTTGGAAAAGAAATTCCCGCGTATGTTTGGATAATACGAAGAGATTACTTGGAGAAATTGTTGGTATCGTCTCGAATTGCAACTAAACTTAAATGCCAGAGTACATTGAGACATTGACAAGAAAGAGATAAACATAATATACTAATTACAATATTGATGACTTTGAAGGATTTCTTTGACAAAAAAAATCCAGGGATTTGAACTAACTAGGGGCTTTAGACTTGATCGATCAATGCAGTTTGCATAAGCGTGTCTGTAAATTTAAAATTGCCAGAAGCAGGAACAAGATTCTTTCAACAAATTCCATCACCCAGGAGCAATGTTTGTTGAAGATTTCCTGATAAAGAGAACAGGGCCTTCACACGTAAAGAATAAAATCAAGCAAGAGATGGAATAATGCTCATAGATCTCCACTGTACAAGATGCATTTTCTTTTTTTTTTCATAATTTTATTTTTGGAAGTTGGGAGCTGTTTCATTGCCATACAATTAATAATGCCTAAATATAGTTGCAATTATGACTAACATGTAATTATGACAAATTTTATGGAAGATCCTTCTTAACTTGGATCCTGGGCGCACTTCCCAACATGACAATAGACAACAATGACTCATTGGTCATGAAGTCTAATATCAGCTACCCTACCTCAACACCCTTTCCCTCATTTGTCTGTGCATGATACCGTAAGGATTCCGACGGCAAATCACACCATTGAAATTATTCAGTTGACAAAATGCCCATAACACCCGAGGAATGAGATCCCTTTTTTGTTCGAATACTCAGCTTTGTCATCATGTCTGCATTCCATGATTATCCAACAATTAATTAGAGTGGGAATGTCGTGTGCTGGACCCTGATAAAGTTTCCGGATCTTGATCACACAACAGTCCTGCTGATGATCCAGTTTGAGATCCAGATTTTATCCATTAAAGGATCAACTCCAATTGCAGCAATTCTTCTCTTAGACAATATTGTTCTCAAGAAAGTTAATATGATGGCTCCCCATGGTAGAATTATGAGCCTGCTGAAGGTTTTCGTCATTCCGTTTCTATTCACAATTCATTTAAAGGTTCATTATTTGATGAAAACTGTTGTGAACTCTTCCGGTGATTCAGACCTGTGCGCCATCAAGTTTCATCTTGATGCCATCAACTGTATTGCAGTTTTCAACTTTCCTTAATTATGTAATTTTGCATTATATTGTTACATTATTTTACAAAGTAGGTTACCATGACCTCCTTTCGTTAGGGCGCCAAATATTGTACAATAATCTACAATCTAATTGCACAATACTAGCAAAAACTCTCATGAATGTCAGTCAGTATTCCACGAAACAAAAGTACCTGAACACATGAACCGTGAGATCATTTATCCCAAGCTGACGAGATGCTTTGGCCCAGTTTCTTCCCTGTAAAGCACCTGTTAGTCTGCAGATATCAGTTAACAAAACATTCGGGATCAATTTAAACAACTCCCAGAGTCGCTTCTCTCTTAAGCTTCAAGCTGAAAGTTCCTTCTACTGCCGTAGTTCTAGGGAAGTTAATGTTTTCAGTCTTGTTTGTCTGTCTGTTCACAAGAGCATGTCGCTATTCCATGGTGCACCAGGACAGGCATGAAGTAGCCACCCCCTCCTTCTGGGTAGAAGGATAATGTGGGAAGGACTGGGCAGGAAGGAGGCCCCACCTGGCCAAGACTGGGTAGGGACATCCTACACTTGGACAAGAGGAATAGCGAAGAGGGCCATGGTCAGTGCCTCCGAATGTTAATGAGAGACTGTCTTGTTTCATTTAATATCACAAATGCGCCTTCCAGTCGATCAAAACATTTGAAAGAATTGTCACCAGACACTATTTGAAAGGGATAATCGTCGGTTCAGTTAGGCTTGTAAGTTTGAAATTCCTTGTTTGACAAGTCTTTTAGGTTCACTGTGCAACTGATCGAACTCAATGTTGTTACATGTGTAGGTATGTCTGTGAATACACTTTGATGGATCTCCCGTCGATGATGATTGATTACATAGAATATTTTGCATGTATCTTCAAACAGCACTTGAGTCCACCTGATATGGCAGATTACACATGATTACGACCAAACAGTACAGTGGTTTTGTTCATTCCGCCTACATTAACCTGATTTGGAATGCTGTTTCCCCACATTTCAGACAAATGAAAATACCGATGAATTCAGAAATAAAAACATCCATTTTTCAGTAGCATATTCCAGGCTACTATGCTGCGGCCAATCGAAATAAGTCTCTTTCATCCCATTTTGGAACCCGGGTCCTCTGCTTTATTCTTCTGATTTGAAAATTACAGTTCAACGAAAAAAACAATTGCAAGAAATTAAATGGGTCATTCATGTTTCTTCAGGACTTAACATTTGTCACCTAATTTCTGCCTTATTTTCCAAGAACCCATTGCCCTAATTATATTTGAAACAGGGTCAGTCTAAAACCTAATAAAGATCTATTCATTTTTTGCATTTCAATTCCCAAATTTTCTGTTAATTTCTCTTTGACACCAAAAAAGGAAAAACAAACCATCTCAGGAGGCTTTAAGTCATTACGCTGGGATTGGAGTGGGACAAGACATGTCAAGAAATCCAACGAGGTAAATTCATCAGTTCAGCTTAAAGGGTCTTACGTTCTTTAAATTGATGAGCTATTGGTAAACCCTTGTCAATTAGGTGATATCATCAAGTTCTAGTTAAACACACTTCATTACAAAACATTCCCTTATTACATATTTCAGTGAGAGGTTTTCTGTCCTTCACTGAAATGATTAATGATTTTGAAATGATTTTATCTGGTCAAACAACACAGAAATCAAAATTTTGGATCTTGCTATCAGCAAGGGAAAACGTAGTCAGACAAAAAACTAATCCGAATCAAGGGGACACTTATTTCCTTTCTAGTTCTCATTCAAGAATTCAATCTACAGTGTTCTATTGGACTCTGCACTGACCCAATATTGGTCAACCGACTTGACAGCCAGTACATCTTTAATTCTGGATTGTCGATTTCAACTGTTCCTGATCATTGAAGTTGCAACTTCTGGAAACCTGTGGTTTGGAGGTTTAACAATGGATAGCAATGATTCAGTCCATCCTTTCAGAATCATCTTCCCTGGGCAAACATCACCGTATCGTGGTACTACCCATTAGACCTGCCTTTGTATTACCACGAAGTCCATTGAAAAGTGTACCACTGAGATCAAGGAATCATCTGCTTGACAAACTGCTTGGCACCTTTGGAATGGGGTAAGCTTTGTGACTGGACCGGGCTCATTCCCATTCCTGTGATCAGTCCACAATTAATTAGTGACAAGACGGAGTGTGCGAAACCCTGATAAGCTTTGGCCATATTTTTCGTCACACATCCGTTCTGCTGATCCAGCTTGGGGATCCAGATTTGCACTTCAATAGATAATATCCAATTACCCTACTTGTTCTTTTGCAAACAAAGGAATTCCTAAGAAAGTTAAGACGAGGAATTACTACGACGGCAGAGCGATCGAATTCGTTTCGTTTAAGCTTTTCATTTCATTATTTGCACAATTCATTCGAAAACCAATTAGACGGCGAATAGTTTGACATCTCACCCTGATGAATCAGAATTATAAGGGCATCTTGGATTCCCATCTGAGTTGCTTACTTTCACATTTTGCCATCCTTTGCCGACACTTTACGGATTTTAATGCAAAGACTTTATTTGAAGTCAAATTGAACAAGTGTCAAACAAGTACATATTTTTGTAAGAAAACATTTAACACTGGTGCACATTGTAAAGACCCTCCACCAATATCTAACAATTCATTTGCACCCCTCTCAAAAAATGTACGAAATCTGCAAAAAAATACCAAGCAACAAATGATTGACTTCCCAATCAATTACTCATTGCATCATTCTAAAAACTGGTTCGGGGCAATTACGTCAAATGTAGTTGGATGCAAGTTGTACGTAAAATGAAATTTCAATTGGAGAGAAATAATGTGAACTTTGTCTGGGTGTCATCTTTCTCCGAAATTACAGTTTATCTCCAAAAACATGATTTTACTTTGTTTATCACGGCCATGGATGTTTGCGAAATAAAATTGGTCTCTGAAATTCCCGTTCATAGTATTTGAATTTAAACTGACATCCAGTAATTTCATGATTTCCGTTCGGGCCATGCGTAATATGTATTCAATCATTTGTAATGTATTAATGGGATTTTAAAAATCACGATTCATTACTCAATCACGCAGAAACTATGTGATTTATTGAAGCTGGTGAAACTAATTGTGCTTGAAACGAAAAAGTTCAATCAAATTACCAATTATTTTAAGCCAACAACATTTGACATGAAACCAAGTTGCACATATGAGAGTAACTAGACAACTGCAAAAATTGTTTTTACAATGTTATACCCAAATATTTTGTATGTTTTCGTCATTTTGTGCAGCATGCCTACATCTTGCAAAGAACATGATCATCAATGATTCATATTGGAGCACTTACTGTGTAAAGAATACACCAGTTTGTTTTCCCAACAGTTTATATGATTACAAGGTGCGTAGGGAAAAATAACCGTATTGAGGGAAGCTTTCTCTAAAACAAAAACGAGTCGACTAGCAAGTTGTTAGGCTCGTCTTTCATCAAATTTACCTGATTAAACAACACAGGAAAAAAACAATGATTTCTTTCGTGAAAAAGCAAACACAAGAAATCAACGTTTTTGTCATATTCTTCCCGATTATTAGTGACGAAGTGTAAATGAGATGTTCAGTGGCACAAACTGGGTAACATTTCTGGATTTGTGTTTTTTCTGCAAATGAGCAATTAACGTGTAACTTTTTTGTGGGTCCCAGTCCAAAACCCACACCAAGGCAAACAATGGTATTGTCTAGTAAAAAATTTGTACATGACAAATCAAGGTTCTTCATTCGCATAATCCTTTCTGGAAGCAGTCAAATTCACAGGATTCGTTTATTTATTCTCGAAATAGAGAGACACAAATAATCAAAACCCACCATCACCACCTTCATGTTTTTATACTTATTTGTTATTCTCTCTGGTGTACTAAGCTGAACTCATTTCTTCTTCTCCAAAGGAATCGATGACCTTTAGGGCCACAATTTATGGTTTGGTCCACAAAGAAACAGTCTCGAGTGATCATTGCAGATCAACTACCAGTGAAATTGTGGTTACGTGGGTTTCACAGTCGGCCAAAGCCCACCAACATGACAGGAATATCAATGTAGACAATTCCATTTAACCTGGAGGATGATTTTGTTACATTTAGGGGTTGGCTGCTTTTAACCTTCAGGTGCATTGCTATTCAGATTTTAGTGCCTAATGGGAAATTGCTATATCGCTGCTGACAAATTGAATTTCCTCGACTGGTATAACCATTGGTGAAAAGGAGCTTTTAACGTATTTGTGCTTATTTATTCCTGACAGAGTTAAAAATTGACACCAAATTCAATATAAATTTCAATTTAGAGTTTCCATAATATTGAAATGGAAATATAGTTATGAAATATCAATCAGTAAACAAGTTTTCCACAAGACGCACTACAATTTCAAAGCATAAAAGTACGTGAGTCACTGAGATGTAATCTGCCGACACTTCCGTCACATATCTTTACCAATACTTAAGACCAAATGGTCTTCAGGAGTTCGCTGCTCTGCGTAAGACACAAAATTGATATTTCCTACACTGTGTTATATGTACTGAAAGATTTTCTTTCAGTGTATACAACTGCATAGTGGTAATCGAAAAGGCAAATTTTCTCTTTTTTCCAGCCACGTGCGTAGTAAGGGAAGGTAATGTTTTCAGAAGTGTCTGTTTATCTGTCCACAGGGAGGAGGGGTACATACCTAGCCCACAGAGGGTGGGGTGGGTACCCCTCCCCCCACTCTGGACCAGACCAGACCTAGCCAGGGACCAGGTACCCCTGACCAGGTGACCCTAACCCCCTCCCTCTCAGCTAGGTCTGGTCAGGTCTGGAGGAGGGGTGACCTGGCCAGGGTACTCTTTCCCCTGGCTTGGTCTAGTTCGGGGGGGGGGGTATGGTAATGTTAACAGAAGGTTGTCTTGTTTTTGCAAAGTTGTAATGTAGGGATCGGAAAAATAAAGCCAAATTTTCTCACATCATCCAGTCAGTTGCTTTCCACAGAATGTCAGACGACATGCTGTAACATCAATAAAACAAATGCTGTTTTAATTTCGAACTTCTGAAACTTCAAAAGACGACCGTATTTAGAACTACGTTTATGTAACAGAC
>JBCAUG010356491.1:0-16833 GCA_038406175.1 Haplosyllis leylae
CGCTGGTCGGCTGGGGCATACTATATATACAAGGTCATGCAGTGGCCTTGACCTTGGTCGGGAGGGACTCCGACAATTACTATCTGCACGGTTCCCACTTTTCAATTAAACTAAATCCCCTGACTTTTTTATTTCTATTTTGTTACTTTCAATGCCTTTCTTTTGTGATAATTCCCAAATGTATATTACTGGGAAAATTTTTGGAAACTTTAATCAGCACTCATCACAGGACACTCGTTACAACACCATTATCTACCTACACAGTTTGTGACCTCAACTTGCTGAAACATACATTAAGAGTGTGCCACTCAAATAAGCTGATACCAACACATTCATGGCTTCCGTGGGAAGCTGTTTGACTTCACAGTACATTTGTAAAAGAACCTACAGGTCCAATTGCCATTGCAAGAGCTTTTCAAGCTGCCACTAGGGGTTCCTTTTGGGGTTAACTACAGCTCTTGGCCTTGCTTCAAACTTGATTCCTTACCTTGTTTCATGCTTCCCTACTTCTAATTTTGGCAGGAAATCCTTCTTTTATGCCATGAGGTCACAATGTCACATCACAGTCAACTGGTAACCATGACATCATTCCCAGTCTCGGCAAGTCATGCCAATACACTGGTTGTGATTGGCCAGAGGCCAGTACCCAGGTATTGTGCTGTCTGTATGTCCCTGTGCATACGAGAAGTAGTTCAAAGGAGACCCCAAAACAGGAATCAGAATAAGAAGTGGGTGATTTATCCCATGCCTGCCTGTGGCAGATTAGGTTCCTCTTCTACGAAAACGTTCAAATTTTTTTTAAATTTCCACAAATTATTTCAGATTTTCCATGTTTTCTAGAATAATGTTAGATTACTTCATACCATGGCTAAAGTGCCAATAACAAAACCAAATCCTCCCCTGCCTTCAATTCCAATTACCTCATGACAAACTTAATGCTGTAAATAAAGAGATTCACGTTCCTGTAAACGTGCTGGAAGTCTTCTTGAATTAATTGCTCTCTGAATTGATATTTATCATCAGAAATCCTAATCAGAAACCACCTTGAATTTCTTTGGATTTCTATAGATCAGGCATCGTGTCATTGTGTACTCACTTTATTGTCACAAAAACCTTTTCAAACGTCAGTCATTAATGTCCTCAGGACATTACTGATTTAAATATAGTTCTCACTGACAATAGACCAAAGGGTTTAAGTGAAATGGCAATAGTATTAAGCATTAAGCTATGATGAGTTGTTTTATTGTTGCTGTTGTTTTTGTACCGTTCATTATACTTGTGATGCATTAAAGCGCGCGACCAAATGAAACATTAGGGTACCGCACATTAGCACATTACCTGTACTGTTTGTGACCTTTTTCTACTTTTGCGCTTTTCTGTCTCGCACTGACATGGTGGTTATCACAATCCTTGAATTCTAATTAGATTCCCCGATCAATTGGTATCTAATTCTATGTTAAAATGATTGGAAATTGCTTTAAATTGAGCAATTCACTGAATATTGGATGAGCACTGATGGGTGCTGGTCAGGTGACTGATGGTCTGGGAAAGGTGTGGGTCAGATGGTTCATGGTCTGAGGGGAGAGAGAGGGAGAAGCGGGGATGGGTGGCTCACGGCCCACCCCTTCGTCCCCGTGATCAGAATCACACATACGAATGAAAATAGTACCTTCCCACGTACTACACGTGCGTGGTCGGTAACAATTATTGTAAACGAAGAACTACAATAACTGGATTTGAGCCCCAACAAAGTTCTAAATAAGGGATGCACATGTATTTGAACATGAGTAATATTTCCAGGTAAAAATGTTAATAAGGAAATTCTTATGTGAACGAAGATGTGCCAAGATGAAACGCAGGTGTTTGGTTACTTTTCATCTCGGATTAAGCGGAAACGTGATCAAAGACTGCCCGATTGATCTCCAAAGAACTGCATTCATTTTGAAAGGCCAGTGACATTACGCTGGTGTATCATTTTTCAAGTTTGCATCACTTTCAAGTTTATTTTTTCTCACGGTGCTGATATTATTTAGTGTCCCACTATGCCATTACAGATGAAGGTGAAGAATCACAAGGTAAACACTGGTGTAAAGAATGTCCTTTTCACGTGAATATGGGCGACGGTGACAAAGACGGACGATGGACAAACAATAGTCCCATTACGCACTCATTGGCAAACATTGATGAGAAACCTATGGTAAATTACTCCCCGACCATGGAATCTGAACAGCTTCGTCAGTCATAATAGCCTTGAAGCAGTTGTGAAGCAGCATACGAATATATGGCAAAAGACTGGAAGCTATCGTGGAATAAAACGTTTCCTCTTATTCTTTGAGGATCTACTTCTTGGCTACATTACTTTCACATTGTTTCTCAAAGTAACCGAGGATGGTCAGGTCTGCGTTTCTTGTCGCAGTGAATTTCTAGTCACCTCAAATGTTTCTCATGAAAATATATGGACACCATTTTAATCATTTCTATGAGGAGACTTAACATCGCATGGGCTGAACATTGTATCTCTTCAAAGGATATCACTCTCAAGGAAAACTACAAAACTACAAAAAAAACGTCAACTTTGTATTTCGAGTTATTTTGGTTTCGTGAGAAATGCGCCGTGCAGAGAATTTTTATTTTTGATGACGTTTTATCAAGGGATGTTAGGAATTACAGATAGAATATCATTCTCAAATGCATACACCTGCAAAAGAAACTGTAGGAATGCTGCAACCTATATCATACTGTGATATCTACACTTGGTTGAAAACATTTTTAATAAATTTACAATTTTACGGACTTTTCTTCTCTTTGCAAGCTTTGAAAAAACACCATGCTGCTTGTTGTGATGATGAAATGGTAATGAAGCTAATGGAAATTCCTGTTTTTCAGAACTTGACATAATGACATTGTTAATAATATCAAAAATTCATGGAACTCCTCTTCTATTGTAAAGCGCAGAACAAGTTTGCTGACAGAAGCGCCCAGGATAGAATTCATCCCCAAAGTATAAACGCTACAGAACAAAGGCACAAAATGGACTGGGACAACAGCAGCAACGGAAGCATCGTGACAGACGTGGCTGCAAGAGACAGGAAGCAAGTGTGGGTCTGGATACATTTTACTGCTATTAATGTCGTCACATTGGTGTCCGTGGCCGGCAATGTTTTGGTCATCACTGTAATTTCACAAACAAGATCTTTGCATACTGCAACATCGGTATTCATAGTAACTTTATCCGTCAGTGACCTGTGCACCACTTTAACAGTTATGTTGCCATCAGGAATCGCATTGGCCTCTCAGTCCTATCAGTCGTATCAACAACAATTTTGCGACTTCCTGGGATTCTGCTACATTCAGTTCAGGATAGCTTCTATCTACGCTTTGAGTAGCATCAGTGTCGAGAGATGCATGGCTATCCAAGTTCCCTTGAAGTACGCAACGCTAGTAACAAGGCGGCGGACAACAGTTACAGTCGTATTAATTTGGATCATTCCCTGCATAATGGCTACTTTACCTTTCCTACTGAACAAAGACTACACGTATTCAACGTTAAAAGGATTATGCGTGCCAAATTACAAAGACAATCTGGGATACACCCTGGTGGTACTTTGCGGTGGTGTGTGCATTCCATTACTAGTAACATTGGTCATGTACTGTTGCATTGCACGTGTTGCCCTTAAACAAGCTCGGAAAGGAGTGATTGTCTGTGATGAAAATCACTGTCAGTATGTGTCAAGTCGCAAAGGAGAATTCAAGGCTGTCAAGACACTGTGCGCTATAACAGGTAACTTCGGCATGAGTAGAATGTAAATTATCTAAGAAGCTTACATATATTATAGTTTTACACTGCGGAAACCAATTTCCGAGTCAAAATACTTAAAGGGACGTTTTGCAATGTTGCATTGACACGAAGTTGGAAATATGGCGCAGTATATTTCTTTAGCACAAACAAATTTGTGTACTCGAAAGGTTTCGTAACTGACATGGACCAAAAAAGAAACAATTAAAGCGCCAGCCTATGATTATTTCGACACAAATTGAATTCCTAACTTCCCATTCAATTAACGTCTTTGCAAAATCGAAGCTGTTCGGCTTCACTAATTAACTGAAGTGAATGCCTTTAGATCTTATCAAAACAGCAAAACAACGTTTCCTAGAACACTTTTTCCAACGGACGTCACCTTTTGACAATATTATTAATCCTAAGTCTGTCTGTGTCTCTGCTAGACTTTTAGAAATGCCTCAAAAAAAAACCTTAAGCCTTTTTCCAAGTCTCGCATTCTTTCTGATCTTAAAAATGGACAAATCTTCAAAAGAGTTTCGTATCACCGAAAATAATTTGCTTGACCACAGTTCTTCGGAGAATATCTTCTCACAAAATGATGTTGTGAATGTTGCCGTTATAACATCAAACAAAACTAAATCGTGTTTTCATCGTCATTCAAGTTCATTCACAAATCTATGCCCACCCTGCTCCAGTTAAAACAATTACTAAAAAACATCTTTTGTCCCTTCAAGTTAAAGGGCAAAAATTCGGGATGGATTATACCATGTAGACGTCGATCGAAAGTTTCTTTAAAATCAGACAAATAAAAAATACTGTATCTATTTCTATAATCTGTGTCTGCGACGTCTTTAATTCCTGTCATAGAGAAACCTTTTGTCTATCTTTTTCTCAGAAAGTAGTCACGAAACTACGCAATATCGCATGTAGCAAAGCAACTGGTAATACAAAGCCTGTCTTCATTTTCTTTACTTTTCAGGTATTTTCTTCCTATGCTGGTTGCCTTACACCATCACAAATGTATGGTCCTCGAGTACTGAACATAATGCCAACGTACACTGGGACATCACATGTGAGGTGCTTACCTTCCTTAGTGCTGCACTAAATCCTTGCCTATACTCACTACTCAACAGGACATTTCGACAAGCACTAGTTCGCACTCAAAAGAGATTGAGTCTAAACATCTCTGAGTGCTGCTTAAGTCACAGCAATGGTGCCAGAAACGGTCAAGTTAGCAACATATCTATATCTAACGTCAACAGCCATGCTGCGCAAATGTTGCAGGAGAAGGGAAATCTCAATAAAAATCAAAACGAAATAACAATTTTGTCAGTCACCAAACTGAAATGTGTCAAATGTTCATAAAGAACGCCACAACGGTTGGACTACTGTGGCCTCGGGCGTACTATTTATTCCAGTAGATAATGACGAAAGCGTCTAGATTATATGACCAGTGAACGTACATTTCACAGAAAACAGTGATTAAAATAAAGAAAAATGTACACACTAATTAATGGTACAGGTCTATTCTTTGTTATGCATCTGATATCAAATTATGAAACGCATACTCCTCCACAAATTAAATACAAAATACCTGATTGACAACTTCGAAATATATTCCACACGTAGTATTTGGATACAAGCCACACATCTTCCATTGACATGTTCCACCCATTCCAATCTCTGTATCCGAGACGCTTGCCCCCTTCATATTTGTCGATACACATGCTCCAATAGCGCCTTGTACTTTCAATTCCCGTGATGTCTGTAATCCAAGGAAAAACAAACTTAGAATACTCAAAGAATGACTAACGGACAGAAATAATCCGAATCGATACAACGTAGTCCCAGTACTAATAGGTTAGTATTACAAATTGATTCGAGTCTTTCAGACACACAATCATGAAGCATGGTATTTTTTTTTTACCTTGACCTCTAGTGTTGCTCCAAAAGCCATTCTAAATTCATTCTTGGCATCCTTGGAGAAAACCCTCTGGAAAGTTTGTTTGAACAATGATGTGTTGAAGGAATCTCCCATTACCATGTGTCCACTACAAATACAAAATTATATCAGAAACAGATCACAACCGATGTCACAATTCCAAACGTGACAGATCAAGAAGCAAGCTGTCAGAATTCAACCAACTATAACTCACCCAGTAAAGTTGCTAACATATTTCATTTCATGTAGTCCAGTCTGATCCAGGGCACACGAATATATGTCTATGCAGTGGCCATTAGTCGCTGCTCTATTTGCCAGTGCTTCATAATGCTGAGTGGATGAAAAAATATATCAAAGTACATCAAAAAACATTCACAAGTAATTATTCTTTCTGAATAAATACACGGTGCATGATGACAATATGCCAAAGTCTTTCTCGATTTCTCCAAATTTGCGATGTTCAACGTCCACAATAATTTTGACATTTTAATACCAACCTTTATGGACTTCTTCATGTATTTGCAATTGTCTTTCTCAATGTCGTGGTGGGACCTAATCGGATGCTTCAGTTCATCATCAACCACCATGCCAGGTCCCTGTGTACATGGCCCTCCTACAAACATCATCACACGCGCACCCGTGTTGGGGTATGTGCACTGAAAAACAGAGTGCGAAATTTGGTTACTGCCATTGCGTCACTTCACGATATTACTTTGTTTCCCAAAGAACAATGATATTCTACCAACCTCCAATAATCCAACAGCAATAGACAAAGCAACACCAGTGGATCTCAGGGGTCGTTTGCCTTGTGAAACTGGCCAAGGATCTCGTTGAAGTTCTGACAACAAGTCAGTTAAAGCCATATCGCATTTATGTACTGGCTGCAAAAACCTGTTAATAAAACGAAACACTCTGAATCCGTTGTTCTACTTTAACAGGGTAGTTCACCGCAATAGACAAATTGTTTAAAGCTTGTCAATGGTATGTTTTCGGAAAGTACAGACCTGTTAGATGGCAGCTGTTGTTGGTGTTGGGGCCCTTGTGGACCCTGTGGGCCTCTTGGTTGAGCAGGTCCAACTGCTCCTCGGCCGATACCAAGCATTTCCTAAAAAAAATTCTTAATTGGCTAACGACTTTTACTGGTTTTAAGTTAAGTTTCAGTCATGCCCACTGGGGGTCCCCATCCCATGATGCACTGGAACAAGCCCCCACCCCCTAGGAAGCATCAGGTCCAAAGGGACTGGACCCATAATGAGGGTCCAACCCCATTTTCCTTGCCCCCACCCCTGCGAATGGTGATCGAGGGAGCGGGGTGGTGTGTTTCCTACCGGAAGGCTGTCAGTTTAAAGAAGCAACTGTTCAACTATTGAAAAAGCACACGTTAATTCAGAACGTACCTGTATTTGTTTTGCACTGAGGTCTTTGGTTCCTCTAAATACATAACTTTTGGAACATCCCTCGCATCCAAGCTCATGCACTTGCACCATCTTTCCAAAGGTTATTAGTCCAATAAGTGCATTGGGTGGAAGTAAACTCAAGGACATTTGCAACGATTCCTGACGAATAGAATTTTATGTTTGTTACATTCGGCAACATTATCAGTAATGGTAGAACAAAAAACATCACGGTCAGGTATGGTCTTTCATAATCAGTCGCATAGTTGTTTTTCTTTCAAAAATTTTCTTTCAGAAATGTTAAAGACGGAATTCTTTTGCACAAGTGGATTAAACATACGGCACAATTTTCTCCGATTTACATTACATTTTTTCCAATTTTCTCGCAATCTTTTTGTGTTTCTCCCTAATACTTAGCCTCCTTAGTGTTGAAAATATTCATCTTTTATCAATAAAATAATTCACTTTGAAGAGAAACAATCTTCCAAGAAAACTTGAAACTAGGAAGAAACGAAAAACAAACCTTGACGGCCTGTAGGTCTTCTTCATCCATGCAGGTGTCAAGTAAAATCAAAAAGACAGGAGGATGGCATTGTGCCCTCTGCAAGTACCAAAATTTATAGTTTCAAAACGTTTTGTTCACAGAAAGTTCATATAGGGTATAATCTAAATATTCCTCTTGTCATAGCGACAATCAAAATTAATTAAAGTTGATAATGAGACTACAAAATTAGTTACTGTTGTTTTTCTTTATTTGCTACATATCTTATTTCTCATTTCAGATGGTGTATTATCGGTTTTACATGTTGGTTATTTTTAACTTCGGCTATCGAATGGTTTGTGTACATTTATTACTTACCGTTAGGGTGTACTCAATGGTTGAGAACTGAGGTATAAGTTCCGCAGGCTGGTGTTGTTCAGAAATGGCGGCATATTGTGGCGGAAACTAAAATACAACAGAGTCTTTTTTACTTACAGTATTATTACTCCGTTTGATCATTTAGTAAATATGTACACACAGAAGATGGGTACTCACTGGATTTCTCTGAAAGCAAAAGTTGCATGACCAAATTTTTGCCCTGTAGTCCACCTGGCTACAAATAAAAACGGTGTAGCGGTAAACATTAAGGGTTCATACATACTGGGGATAAAGCGAAAGCAACGTCGCCTGGAATAATGCATAAATTTCCGATATTTGTGTTGACATTGAGTAGCCTTTAGAGATCAGAGACAATTTTCGCTTTCGCTAAGAAGTAGCTCCAACATAAGTAAACCTCAAATGCGGTAAAAATTCACATAGGCCACACGCGTTGATAAAGTATACATCCAAATGTAAAAACACTTTAATTTTGGTGCGGCGATCCAACTGTTTCACAGATAAAACTGCCAAATCTTACCAGAATGGATTTAGTACTGCCCTACAGTTTGGTCTCGTACATAGTACTGGATCGTACTGGATAGGAGGTAAATCTGGTCTCTCCTTCAAGGGTGTGTACAGACAGCCAAGAGGAACAACCATTCTCGTGGCCTCCAGCCTACTCGACGGCCAGACATTCCAACTGAATCTTACACCGTCTCGATCTTCATTTTGCTGGATAAATTCTTGGTAGGTAGCCATGGCTGACCTGGTAAAATAAAACCTTCATGTAGATCTAGACTTCTATGTAGATATGGATCTAGTCACCCAGATAAAAACGATGAATAAATGGTTACAATTTAAAGCAATCGCGTCTTATTTGACAGACTCTGGTTAAAATGTTCTCACCACTGCACTTGAGGTAAAGGCAGTATTTCGACAGTTCTGGGTGGCATTAGTTCGGAAAAAATCTAAACTGAAGGATGTCAGTCTAATAGAATATATATTATCGCTCGGTATCTCGTCCTAATTTGTCTCTATTTCTCCAACATCCAACAACTAATGAATGAAAACTAATTCTTCGCTATGTAATCTTACCTTCCGCTTCACTACCAACACGTTATTTTTTCCACAACACCAGCTAGAGGTATATAATTTTACGTAAACAGGGAGTCTATTTTTTTTTGGTTTTTACAATGAAATTTTACATACCAAAATTCCAAATACCTGACATTTTAAAACCTTTTCAATGTAGCCGCTATATACTTTAACCTCTTAATTTGTTACTAAACAGCAGCTGAACCTTGAATTTTTAGTAACAAAGAAAGAAAAGAAACAAAATAAAAATATTAAAGTGAGTGCCTTACAAGGATTGACTTCACCTAACGCCACGTCGCAACAAAAGTTCATTGACGTCATCACAACAAAAGGGAATCCCGGGAAATCCATCCAATATTTATAGGACAATCATGTGAAGTAAATTTGCAATAATAAGTCAATATTTACCAAAAAGGTACTTTTTACCGTCTAGTTACATTTCGAAAAACCCGTCTTTACACCTAAATGCAGCGTAAATGTTGTCATGCGAGAAAACCGGCTTTCTCAGTCTCCGTGGTGTGCTTACCTTTCAGGCACACATTGTCACATACACTCAATGTGTGCCTCAAATAGTAAGCTCACTGATCTTACCGCCTATGTGATGAACAGCGTATCTTTGCCAAGAAATGTGATCTAGGTCTGCCGTTATTGCTTTTATCTCTGTGAGCTTCTGACCGTGGGGGGGGGGGGGGGCGCCTGTGCGGTAAGACAGTGCGCTTACCGTTTGAGGCACACAAACACTCTACCTACCCAGGTACCACCAACGACATAGCCTGCCTTGGAGGGGGGAGGAGAGTCCCCCAGCGCTTCCCTGGTCTGAGGGTACTGCCCAGCCTGAACCTGGACTAGGGGTACCCCCTACCCCCTCTCCAGCTGGACCTGGACTGCGGGTAACCCCCAGACAGGACAAGAGACGTGACCACTGGGAGGACCAAGAGGTCCCCCCCCCCACCCCCGAGAAAGGACCAGTAAAATGACCATGCCATGGACAGGACCGGGGTACCTCCCCCATTAACAGACACCTGTAAAAACATTACCTTCCCGTGCCCTTCGAATGCAGGCGGTAGAAATACGGTAAAGCTTTGAGGGCAAAATCTGTTCTAAGACCTTTGTAACTGAATAGAATGAAGTACACAAAAAAAGAAAATGGAGTGAAAATTCTCTTTTCAATTTGCATTCCTTTTAGATAACTGTACACTGCAAATCCGACATAGCCACTGTGTAGTGTGCTAGTTCACAATGAGTGGAAAAGAAGAGGATGATTCCATCAATGCCTTGTCAAAATCAGTGGAAGCTACAGCCGAAGAACTTGATTCGCTGCTTCGGCAAGCAAGAAGACACGCCCAAGGTCCGCAAATGGTTAACTATAAGCATGCACTCACTTTGTGCAGAGATTAGGGGCAATATCATTGATGACAGAAGTATTTCTACGAGTTGTAACTTTATTTTCACTATGTGTCAAGTTCCAAAGTGTTTTGTATACATATTTTTTAGAATCGCTGGAAAACTTTGTCCAGAAAGATATTTGGTCGCTAGCTGCTGCTATTGGGCACTATTTTAAACTCTTTCAGAGGTATTTAATTAGTGTAATCGGAAATGTTTACAAGAATAGTTTCATTTATTCTTTTCCATGCATAGTTACAGGCAGTAATGTGTAGTTCTTTTAATCGATTTTTCCGTATAGTTACAGTGTCACCAGCAGAGATGAATTGGAAAATAGAGTTAGGAAACATTACAGGTATTGGTATTACAGTGCCATCGAAACGTTCACTTTTTTACGCCAAGAAAAACATCATTATACACCTGAATATTTTTTTAATGTATTATTTGTTTTTAATTCATTTGTTTTAAATTATTGTCTGCAGGGAACCAAACATAAGGGAATCTTATGAAGAGCTTCTGGACATTGAGGTAATTTTAGTCATTACAATACAGCCCTTTTTCACTCACCCATTTGCATTTCGTTCGCTCTATTATTGATACGAACAATTTCAGAGAGAATGGAATTCATTTCTTAAAGATGTGGAGGACAAGGCAAAAACGAAAAGCGAAAGTGATATGGGACCTCTTGAAGAAGGACAATGCCTGCCCCTCGACATGAAGCTGTACCATCTCACTAAAGAAGTAAACGTCACTCTGCGAGATTTGATGCAACAGAAGCCAGTTTTATTTGTTTTATTACGCCACATGTCCTGACTACCCTGACGTGACCACATCAAGCAGCTTCAAGAAAATCAAGTAGGACTTTTTGCACCAAAATTGTTCTAAAAAGAGTTAGGACAGTACTGTTTTACCGACAACATCGAACTAGTCAGTCAACATATACAGCATTGCGGCCACTGATTGTGGTTCCATTTCATTTTCCTCTCTTCTCGCGTTTAATTTAAGTTTCAAAGAAGGAACGGGAATTTAGCGATGGTTTCACAAACTACCAGAACTGTATCTGTTTTTGTTTTCCACAGAAGAAAATAGATGATTTGGATGGAGCTGTAGTTGTGGTCTCATTCACTAGCAAAGAAAGAACTCTTCAGTGGAAGGGCATCACCAAATGTACATATGAAATATTATTGGATCAAGAAAGGAAGCTATACAAGGTTGCGGGATTGCATCCTTCAATCGCCAAGGTATTATTTCCACTAAAGCCTTTTGCATGGGAAAAAAGCAATGCAGCTTCAAAATGTATGTTTTAAAATGGAAGTTGAGATACTGTTTGGTGGTTGTTTGGATTCTCCTTGCCTTTAATTTCTCTTTGTATGAATACGCTAATAATATTTTTTATATTTGTGTAAACTAATTTGCAAGGAAGTCAAATTATTTGTAATTACAATTTAATTGACTATCACAGACGTGGCACACAGATATGATGAATTTTTATGGTGGCAAAAAAGCAGCAGGTGAAACTCTTCCGCCTCCTGATGCGCAAGAAGATACAAAACAAGTATGATTTAAATTTACAAATGAATTCTTTAATAGACTTGGGAGTGTTCTACATCTTCTACCTTTTTGGTTCCCACCTAATATTAATATTACGACGAATAATGCATTCAATACAAAAATTCTCTGGGATGTACACTACCACTTTCTCTTTCAGATGGGTGGAAACCTAATAGCGGATTGTAGCGGCATACTACACCTAGTATATTGTAGCAAGACAAGTAAAGATCGACCAAATGTTTCCCTAATTCTGGATGTACTACAGGTAACAAATATGTTAAGATATAAGTTTTATTTTGACAGTTCTTTAAAAAACATTACATAATTGCAGATTTCATCAGTTCCATGCATGAACATTTTCTGAAACAATTCTCTACACATGTAACAATTGGTATAACCTCTGTTTGAAGAAAGCCAATGCGGCCATTGTTCGAAACTTTGGTTCACATTTGAACGAAAACCACATCACATCAAAATGGGTGCGGTTTATCTGAACATGGGTATCTAATTTTCAAACCAAGTTAACCTGATTTCATTTGAAAATGATTCCACTTCTCCAGAAAAGAACGCTTCTCTGAACCAGGTACTCGGATTTTGACTGATGTCCTTTTCATTACAGAAAATTAAAGATTTACAACGACACAATGAAAGTAATGTGAAATAAACTTAAAAGGAAATGAGCTTGAATCAAACTATTTATCTTACATGCTTATGAAGACGTAATGGCAACCTGCACAGCAGATCTTTTCGTCTGATGTTTATCTCATGTAGGATAATGAAAAGCATTCCTTAGCTAGAGGAAACTCAGGGTATTTTACACTATTATTCGCGTCACAATAAAGAAATGTAAAAAAAATGGATTCATTAAACAATAAATTTGTATCCGTAATTTTGCGAAAGTCAATGTGTTAGTTTTCTTGTAACGTTAGTTTTCTCACAACATGGTACCCAAACAGATGCTGGAATTTCACAAATGATAATCCTCCACAAAGATTTTACATTGGATTGTTCAAAATTTTATTTCACTAAAAAGGGACGGAAATGTTCAACCCATTGTTTAAAAGCATGGTAAGAAAGTCTCCCAAACCCAATCTAAAACCTACTTGATTCTATTCCACTATTCCAAGCATCCTTCAACTTCGATTCCGTGTACTATAATTATCTGAAATGTGCGCGTTCCAAGAAGATATTTCATAGCATTTTGTATCACGTAATGTACAACAATAACTTATCAACTGAAACTAGGGCGAATAATAAAAACAGTTGACCTATGTACAGTTGGACGGATAATAACAATCAAAACAGCAAAAAGCTGCTAATACATTATAAAAAATTAACATCATGCATGACTATGTACAAAAAAATTAACAAATGAGAAACGTTAATCCATAGGGAAGAACAGAATGTACCAGCGTGGAAAATTTTGTTACTGGTAGTTATCAAAAAGGACATCCGTTTGCCCAGTGGCCTCTTCTTCCTGAAAAATTCATAAAAGTCACGTTTTCCCATTGCACCACAAATGACTGGTCAGTAACATTTTTACATTGAACTATTCAGTTTGCTACGTATATTACTTACAATAAATACAATAATGTAAAACTTTAACAGACGAAAGCTGTTATTGTTGAACCATTTCGGTATCAACATTTTATTTTTGTGGGTGCATATCTATTCTTGTAACATCGGGGTGTATTGACTAGTTCATTGAGAGATAGGCCTATTCACAATATGCTTTAAGAATACTTGATGGTAAAACTCTACATCTGGACTGAGGATGTCAAGCTCATAATTAAACAATAGGGATCTTGACATAAGTATACTGAACGTGTCTTTCTCAAACATTCAATTACGCGGGTGCAATTCAAAACCTATTTCAATGAAGCGTAAAACTTACCACAGCGGTAGCATCTTCCATATCCACCGTAGTAGGCATAGCCCTCTACGCTGCTGTCGCTGTCATTGTCACTGTCATCATTGTCACTGTCATCTGAGTCGGAAGTATCACTGTCGTCTTCACCTTCATTCTCACTGGCTATGATGATTTCTCCTGCCCTGCTTGCCGCAGCGGTGGTTGTTCTACCAGCCCTCGTTACTACAATGCAGTATAGTCCATATCGTAATTCCCATCACAAACTCATCCGTGTAGCTGTTGTCAGTGAATAAACCAACAAAACGTACCAACACCCGAGGTGTTTGCGTCTGTCACAATGGTTGTGGTCGTCCTAACATTCTGTCTTGCTCTAGTTCTTCTACCTCGTCTGCCTCTACCCGACGTACCAGCAGCATTAGCCTTAGCTGCCTTCTCTGCCTTTCGCTTCTCTGTTTCAGCTAAGTCAAAGCAAATGGTATCTAAATTTGCAGGTCTGAGGATGTTAAGCTCAAAACGAAACAAAACAGATCTTTAGGGATATTGACATAAGTATATTGAATGTAATTTCACAACAAGCACAGGTTATTTTGAAAATAAAATGTTTCTAAATTAGTAGCAAATCTTTATGATGTCCCCTGACACAAAGAACCATTATCAAAGCATTGCAGCACAAACCTTTTCTTTCTGCGACCAACTGTTTCCTGTTTTCCTTCATTTCATCGCTCAAGTGTTCTACCATCTTGTCTATGTATGAGTCAAGGGAAATAGACCGAATATGCGACGTTATAGGAGCTCGACAAACTGGGCAAATCTTTTTCGTTTCCATCCACTGTTCAATACACAATTCACAGTAGGAATGTGAACATTGCAACGATGTCGCCTAGAATAATTATAACGGCGTTAGTAAGGAGATATATCTCTTGAAAGAACAAAAAATTGCATAGTTAAATCGATTGATTATTATCTTTCGAAATTCCTCTCAGGCATTTGTTTGATGAAGCACAATAAAAATACTTACAAAAATGAACAATTCACTACATATGGCACATTGCAACTCTGTTTCCATGAGGTCAGCAAAATTGTGTAAAATATCCTCCTTGATTTTGAGCATATCCTCCTTTTGTTTTACATTTTCAGTTTTTGTGTCATTTAACTGAGATTCAAGAAACTTCTGTTCAAGTTCCTTCTGCTGGATAACTTTGTCTAATTTTTCTTTATCTCTTTGAAGATCTGCTAATGCTTTTTTATCTTTCTCTGCTGAAATGGAAAGATAACAGTCATTAGAACACATGCGACAGTGAATAATAATGTGATTAATGAAACAATGTATATTGCCTATTGGACCCTCCGCCCCCAGTCAAGGTCTGGTGAACTGCTACATACGGCCAAGTTAGATTACATTTTTAACAAAGGGTTCGAAATCAAGTGGAATAATTAAGAAAGTAACCCCACAGGACTTACTTTCTATGTGTTTTCTAAGCCTTTCTTCAAGAGTTTGTCTTTCCTCTTTTAGTTTTTCTTGTTCTTCAACCAGTCTTGCCACCAATGCGTCCTCTTTATCCTTTAACTGTTCTTCATATTCCTCACGCAATTTCTTTTCTACTTCTTTTTGAACCTCTTCCATATCGGCCTACAAAACAAAGTTCAGAACAAGTCAGTAATTTTGACTTTGTAATTTGTTAACATTTTTTCACAATTTCACTCTTCAGACACCACAACTACAATTTCTGCTCCAGCATCGATACCAGTAAAATCATTCTTGGCGAAGAGGTTAAGAAGGATTAAACAGTTTCTTGTTTTCTTCTTTACGAAATGATACACGTTTTACTTTTACGTGTAGTTATGAGGTTTTCTCCAAATAAGTGATCAATTTGCGCAGATTTATCCACTAATTTCATAGCGAAATTTTAAAGCTTGTAGTACAGGATGTCACAGATGACTATAAAATGAATAAAAACAAAGGTAAAAAAGTTGCATCATTTCGTTTGCACACATTTCCCTCCTCGTATGTACATTTAATAATCTGGTAACTAAGTCAAAGAAAACCTTGTATCCTGGATGGGGAGGGGGGGACAAGGGGCTGGGGCCTTATTCCATCATGCCTTGGTATAGGGACTCCCCCACCAATGGACAGAATGACAGATGCGATTGAAAACATGACCTTCCTGCAACTTTAGGATGCGGGCGGTAGCTTTCATTGAAACCAAATGATACGGTTGTAGGTCAAAGGATCACAGCAGGAAATCTCACCTTTTGTTTTTCCATCTGTCTCTTCATTTCTGCCTCCTTTTTTTTCAATTCCTCTGCCAAGCTTTCTTGAGCCTTTTCTTTTTCCCTAAGCAAGGTCTGCATCTCTGCTAGTTTTCTTTCTTGTTCCTTGATTTTTTCCTGTTGATAATTTTCAAATAAATCATTTATTCGAAGTAAATGCATTTTGATTTGGGCCACATGTATTCTCCAGAAATGGGCAACTTCGCGACAAGTAATCGAGAAAGCAATGACCATACTACATGAGCTACCCAACAGACGGTCACTTTACCACAGCAAAATGTGTTCTCTACACAGAGCTGCTCTAGATAAAATTGTGAGGCAGAAGGCTGCAGTCACACATGGATTTACAATGTATTTTTGTGGATTATAAAATATTGAAGGAATACTTAACATAATTATGGAATAAATTAAGTGACACTTAAAGTCCGTTTACACCTAGCGATTCTACTAGCGACAGCGACGCGTCTGCGATATCGCTCCAAAATCTCTCTGTTACATTAAGCGTTGTCTTTGCGTGCGATTGTTTTGCATCTTGTTTGTTTACATGTCCTAAATAAAGGCTTAGAAAATTACACGCTGTATTGTTTTGATGAGCGCGTGCCTTAAGGCGTCAGATAGTCTACGTAACTTACGTCATTAATAATTTAAGCACTGTATTTATGCATAAAGAGCGGGAAATTCATATTT
>JBCAUG010356602.1:0-16828 GCA_038406175.1 Haplosyllis leylae
CATTGACTTCAATGTGTCAGAAATTAGTGATATCTCCGTTTTCGTCCGAAATTTGTGATGTTCCTCCAGGGTGTTCACGTCCTTTCAATGGACACTGGATCCGTCTTGAGATCAATTGATCTATCCTACCGTAGCCTTCACTATCCGTACTGTACGCATCTTTAACAACCACATTTTCCTAGGCCATTGCGACGACAAAACTTGTGGTCTCCAAATCAGTAAATTCACTGCCGTTTAAATATCAAAGAAATATAATCATTTGCACAGAAGTTATTTCTGATTAGTCGTCACTTTTGCCATTTTCCGCTGTTTAATGCTGAAGCTTGATGAATAGAGTTAATAGCTTGCTATCTTCATGATTTATTCTTTTGAATAAATTGATGTTGAAAATATTTTCGTGTTTTCAGTCCTGTCCTGAAACATTGAGAATTTGAAGTAAGCATTATATGGAAAAGAGAAGAAAGGGTATTTTTAAACCCATTTATAGTCCATGTACTCTAAACCAATCACTAACTGCATTGAAAGTAACCACACGACCTTATTGCAAAGTATCGTCTGTGGATCAAATGTCATGGCTTTGTATTTTAAAACAACAAGAAGAATAAGGAAAAATATCTTTTTGTGGCAAATTCGATAAAAATTCAGGATTTTGGTATGGAGATAACTCCATAAATATCCTAAATTACACCTGTGATATATTTGTTCATTGTGAGTAAAAATTAATCCCAATGCCAATGCGCAGATTGAGTTATATTCATTAGTCACGTGTTGTTTGATGAGGAGATAACATTAAGGTCGCTGTTGACTTTTTAACATGAGAATGGTGCGTTTCACCAACACAGAAAAAAAAGATTTTCCATGGAGCTGAGTGACACTTTGGAATAGGAACCGCTTTTTTTCTGTATTTCTCACACTAAGAAGTGTCATGCATATGAGAATCTTTTTGAAACTTAAAGTTCTGCACTTGGAAGCAAACGTTTGCGCTGAATTTTTTCCACCGGCTAAACCTACAAGAAATTACTGAAAACAGGTTTTCTGATGGTGATTTTGGTCATCCTTGGGACGTTGCAGTAAATTCATTTGAGTGAGATGTTCGCAAGGAGAAGCATGAACAAGGTGGCAGAGGAGATTTTACAGGCTCAGTTAAAAAATATATAATTAGCAATGTACAATGAATTCTCATCAGGTGGTACTATACTTTAGAATGGGAAGAATTTAGACATTTTAGGTACGTTTGTAGTTAGTATCTACCAACCTTCACATGTTTATTGTACTTTGTACTGTCCGCCCTTGAAGTATCAAACAAGTTAGTTTATGGCCGCCATTTTGAAAGATTCAACAATTCAACATATTTAGTGGGAAGAGGTAAGTTAATTTTTGAAACGTTTAATTAACTTAACAATTCTTATGGAACTTTGATAGCATTTGACCATACTGTTTATTGAATATAGTATCTTTTTACAAAAGTTGAGTACATAATGGCGGAAGCATTCCACGAAGAGGAGTCAGTCGATCAAGTGGCTCGGGAATCAGACGGGAGTGAGCCAGAGGAGTTTTTGGATGAAGGTGCCATATCAGTTTTACTTCTGGCCACCAAATGGCAGTTTGACACTTATGGTGTATCAACTGTCAACAGATCCCTAGTCAACAACCTCCGATTTGTAGATCCTGATGGGAAAAAAATGAAAATCACCTGTGCTGTGGTGGAAGAGGAAGAAACGACTAAAAATAAAAACGAACAAAGAAGTGATGCCAAAAGACTGAAAGTAAAACTGATCGGAGCAATACAGCCAAGAGGATACAAAGAAAAACCAGATGTTAAATGGTTGGACCAATATACTGCTACGTATTATGGACATGTCATGGAAGATGATATTTACGATTATATTGTTGGTCACTCTCCGTATTTGGCAAACGGTTGTCTGAATTTTAAGGACAAATATCCCCAAGGACAAAAGCCAAAAATAATTCTTATTGTTCATGGCCTTCCCAAAACATCACAAGAAAAGGTTAATGAGGAATTGCTGAAAGAATGGCTGATCGAGGCAGACTGCATATTTTCAGTCGGACAAGCCATTTATGCTGAAATTGCGCCCTATATTACTTCTCTTGAGTCAGATCAAAGGCCAGAACATAAAATGTACATAGCAGGATTTCCTCTGGAATTTTTTGAAGTTAGAAACCATGCTAGGTCCAGTAAGGGTAAGAGATTGGAAGTAACACAAAACGTAACTCTGATGAGTGGAGAAGTGCACGATCTCAGTGTTACTGGTTTGGATTTTCCTTTGGCTGTAGCTGCAACAACAGAAGCCTCAAGATATATCCTGGACGATGATGGGGTCCAAACAAATCTCTTCCAGTTGGCAGCAAGAAATGAAGACGTAGAGCCATGGGAGCAGAAATTCCGTGGAGTGTTGGACGAGAAAAACTTAACGCAAGATTCTCTCAAATTTCAATGTTCAGCATCTGAAAATTACGAAACATTCAAATCTCAACTGAGAAAAAGCAACTTGTTCCTATTCCCGAGCAAATCTGATTCTCCAATATTTGGAACGGAATGTCTGGTGGCAATTGCGGCGGGGGTACCAGTTCTTGTTTCTGTTTGCTCTGGCATAGGGTCTCTCTTTCGAAGCATAGCTGAGGATGATTCTCTTGTAAAAACAACAAAAATAGAAACATGGAGAGAAAGAATTCTTAAAAAGTTACTAAATCCAGGAGAAGCACAACAGATAGCTGACAGGCTGAGGGAAAAACTTCTTCTGGATACAAGCATTGCTAACAGTCATCTGGATTTCGTTGGAACATTTGCTGGTAAGCAACAATTCACAATTCATTAGTAAAAATGTAAAGCGTAAGACTTTATATTGAAAACAGACAATTTACCCTGTTTTCTTTTTGTTTCAGACAAATCATGCCTCCAATTAAAATTTGACTGTGTGACTAATACCGTCATCACCAAGGAACACATTGACAAAGCTACTAAATTAGGCGTTGAGTTTGAGCAGCCAGAACTTTCAATTGCAGCACAGAAATATATTTTGGCCTTCTTCCAAAAGTTTCTTTTTCTTCGTGAAAAGTTACACAGAGGTTTGTTATCAGATTACCTCGAGTTTAATGTCGTAAAAAGGTGGCAGGATGTTGTTTCTACGATGGAGAGCTCAAACCGGAAGCTACTGGCCACTGAGAAGGGAAGCCTAATTTTCAAGTTGTTCTGCCCAACTGAGAAATCAAAGAATGAGTTAAAGAACAAGTCTTGGATTGGTGACACAACCACAAAGATTGAAGCTTTTGTTCATGCTCTGGGTAAGTTTTGAACCTGTCTTTCTCTGACTGTCAAAACCAAATGACTTTCCATTTCCCGATAACGGTTCAAGTTATGTGATATAATTCTCTCGTCGCTCCCGCCAAAATGTGTCGATCACGTCTATTCTTACTAATTTCATTAAAAAATTTTGACGTCGACCTTTCACCGATTGGCTCAAAAGAAATGATATGGAAAAACGTATTTAGGTCTAGTACTCTAATATTTTGACTCAACCTGATTTAGGTCTAAAAGCTGAGGTCACTATAAGAGAGGATCAATCAACAAACATCGCGGACATTAGACCATCAGCAACGTTGAAATTACAGCAATCTCGTCATCTTGCATTGTCTGACAAGCGTTCAGAGGGTTATGGATCTATGATGCTTGAGGTATGTCTCACTTCAACAAACGTCCCCATAACCCTGAAGCCCCTTTCCCTTTGAGAGTAGAAGGGTGTTGATCACTAACAGCAGTCGTTAATAAAGAAACAAATGGTCACAGAAATGTATCTATTTGATTAGATTTCGAAACCAATTTGATAGACACCATTTGGACACATTTAGATGCAGACAGATGTAAATTTATTTTTTTGGCTCTCTTTGCTTTCTGTTTGGTTGTGAGATAAGGTTTTTAAAGCATATCGTGAACTTCATTTATTTTGTCAACAGGAGGATAAAAGCAGCTATAAGGTTAGAAAATGGTTGGAGATACCAGATTATTTGAAAATGGGACTTAGATGCTAAGTTTACAGGTGCCTATTACCTGGATTTGGTAAGAGAGAACAGCTGCGATTTCATCATTGGTCATGTGCCTTATTTAGCAAGTGGCTGCTTCAACTTCAAGTCCCTTTATAGTGGGACCAAAGCTAATCCCCAAGTCATCTTGATGATTCATGATCTTCCCAGAACCACCGAGGGAGACACTGATGAAGACTTATTGCTAGAATGGCTCTTAGAGGCAGACATTGTCTTCTCTGTTGGCCAAGCTGTGGAAACAGAAATAGTCCCATTCATAAAATCCTTAAACCATTACCAAAAGCCTGTTTACAAACTTTATATCCCTGGAATTCCCTTGGATCTCTTCAATGTCCGTCAAACTGATGTGAAAGGAAACAAAGTTCATGGCACTCTAAACATAACAATGATGACAGGAGGAAGAGAGGACATAGAAAGTACTGGGCTGGATTTTCGTTTGGCGATTATTTCCACATTTGAAGCTTCCAAACACATATTGGCATTTGACGAAGTGAAAACTAATATTGTGCATCTCATTGAGAACGGGGAAGAAAAAGAAGAATGGAGGAAAACATTTGGGCAACTCATTAAAAGGGAAGAATTCAAGAGATGTCCACTCAATTTCCAGGCAGATGCTCCAGAAACTCTTCAAAAACTGAAAACCTACCTGCGGAAGAGCAATCTGTTCATTCTTCCCCTGAAGCCGGATTCTCCACTATTCGGCACAGAAGCTCTAACTGCTGTGGCAGCAGGAGTTCCTATCCTGGTGTCATCTCATTCCGGATTGGGAACACTCCTGAAAACCATCGCCCAAGATGAGTGCATTGTTTACGAGTCACGACTGATGTCAGGTGAAGAAACCTGGAAAGACGGAATCACAAAGACGCTATTGAGACCAGAGGATTCTCAGCTAACAGCAGAAGGACTTAGAGAAAGTCTTCTTCTTGAAAGGAACATTGCTCACACTCATCTGGAATTTATCAGAATGATTGTTGTTAAGACTTCTCCATATAATTTCACTCATTATTAGTAGGATTATTTTAGACTTGGTAAAAAGATTTAAAATGTCCATGGATATGATTTGCTACATTTCCCCCCATTAAAAGCAAAGAAACACTACATCAGGTACAAGCCGAAATGTCACTGATAATAAATCGTTCTTTGTTTTTTCAGGTGCGTCACAAGAGCATTTCAGTATTGAAATTGCCAGTGATTCTGTCGTTACCCAGGAACGCCCGAGCGAACACGATTTTACCGTGGAACTTGGTAGTCCCGAGTCTCCAAAAGATGTACAGATATATGTGCTTGCTTCTTTGCAAAAGTTCCTACGAAGCGTTCCAGGTGTTCTTACAGATTATCTCGAGTCTGCAATTGCTGACCTGTGGAATGAATTGCTTTCAGAGCTCGAGGACAAACCCAAGGTGTAAGGTGCGGATGAACTGTTGTGCACACGACAAAAATAGATAAAAAGAGAAAACAAATTGCTTGCTGTCAGTTGTGGTTATATTTCATGGTGCTGGGAATTTACATTTTAGTGAAAATGAATTGTGTACATTAAATGGAATGTTTTTATCATGGCCATTATCAAAAGCAAATGATAATTGGACAAGTAAGACTCTTTTCTAAAATTTCATGATTGAGTTAAGAACGAAAAAAAAAACACACATGATACTATTTCGGTTAATTGGGACCTTAAAGATTGTAGGACGGAATGTAGATCTAATTTGTCGCCAAAAATAGAAAACAACCAGAAAAAATGTACTTCAAGGTTGTGGGGGCAATAGTTAACAATGTGGTTATGTTCAAATACTGCGCCATGTTTTTATAATCACAGTATGTTTTGCAAGTGACAAAGAGTTAGTAGCAAATAAAAATTCTACAAATTATAATTAAAAATGACCTAGTAGAGGGAATAGGGAATGGTTGGCTACAAGCGTAGTACTAATATTGAATGTCTCCTTATCTAAATATATGAATATTGGATAAGAGCAAAGAAAACAAACTGCGATCACACGAGATACATACGAGATAATGTTAAGGTATTTTGCTACCGTTTTACTTCAGCAAAGTCGTGAGTAGAACACGATTTCGAACCAAAGTCGTATCAATACGATACGATTGTTTCAGTCAAAATTTGTAAGGTAAAAATGAAGAATTGTTGTTGGTGTATATATCCATTCGCTTATGATGTCATGCATGGTTGTCGAGATTTTAAATCAAAATTTAATTCCCAATAGACCACGTCAACACAGAATAATACTTCTAATACAGTTATTTTGCATATTAGCCAAATGTATCTCATATTTAAGATTAATGTTTCAAAAGAAATCAAAAAGATGATTGCAAACGATTGCAAAAAGTTGCAAAAAACTTCAATGTGCATCAATTTAGTGTGTATTTGTGAGCATGAGCATTTTTAAAGCTTCTTGCATTCACTTTATGATCACAATCATGTTGTTTGCGCTCATCTGCGCTCATGCGCTCACCTTCTGCTCTTGGTGCTCACACCGGCTCCCGACCCCTGGAATAGGAATCGCAATTGTAAAATAGGGCACAAAATCCATTTCTTAACTATTCTAACATATTAATAATCTGTACGTTGATGAGCCAACAGGAGCTTTTAGCATACAATCTAAAAACTCTGCGCCGATTCTTGAATTCTTGAATTTAAGTCCTGAAGAAGCCACCACAGGCGAAACATGTTGACTCATTGTAAATTCCAAGAATAAACCTTTAACTGTGTATTTTATTGCATTGTTTTGACTCTGTGACGATCTTGAATTATATATCTTATTCTTCAGTACAAAATACACAAAAGTCACAATCCTCCACACAATCGCAATCATTAATCACAGGATAAAATACACAATCACATTGGTCAAGCCTCACCCAGTACGATATCATTATTGGCCATGTGCCTTATCTGGCAAACGGCTGTTTGAACCTAAGAGATAATTACACTACAACAGAACATAGACCTAAAGTAATCTTGATGATCCACGATCTTCCGAGAACAACTGATGGAGACACTGATGAAGAATCTTTGCTTGAATGGCTTTCAGAGGCAGATGTCATCTTTTCTATTGGAAAAACTGTAGAATCGGAAATATTTTCGTCCATTGCATCTTTATCCCCTGAAGAACGACATGTTCATAAGTTGTACATCCCTTCTTATTCTTTAGAATTATTTAATATTCACCGAGACAAGGTGGAGGGCAACAAAGTTCAGGGAATGACGGAGAACGGGAGACGGAGACGGAGGATGACGGGAGAACAAAAGGACTTAAAGATAAATAGATTAGACTTCGCCTTGGCTGTTACCTCTGCTTTTGGAGCATCGAAGCATATTCTGGATTTCGGTAGTGTAATGACGAATTTTGTTCTTCTCACTGGCAATAAAGACGACAAAGATAAATGGAAAAAGGAATTTAAAGAAATATTAAAGAGTGAAAGGGCATTGAGCAGAGCATTGTACTTTCAGACAGATTCGTCACAAAATTTAGAAAAGTTGAAGGTTCATATGAGAAAGAGCAACTTGATGATTCTTCCATTGAAACCAAGGTCTCCACTCTTTGGCTGTGAGACTTTGTCTGCAATTACAGCTGGAGTTCCCATTCTGGTATCAAATAATTCAGGGATTGCATCACTGCTAGAAACTTTGTACCAAGATGAATCCATCATCAAGGAATCAGCTCTAGATTCAGATGTAAATATGTGGAAAGAGGGGATTCTCCAGAAATTACTGAGACCAGAAGATTCCCAAGGAAGAGCTAAAAGACTAAGAGAACAACTACTTTTGGACACAAGCGTCGCTGAAACGCATCTAGAACTTGTAAAAACAATTGCAAGTAAAAAGTCGTTTGTTTGCGAATGCGAAATGGCAAACCTATCAATTTAGGAAAGTCTATATTTTGGTTTGGATTGTCGATTCACAGATGTAAGAATGATTTTTGTAAGAATTGATTTTTCTCTCTCAGGTTGCCATGGTCACAATGTTTATGGGGAATTATGTATTCTTTGATTTATCTTTTAGAAGAGTCGTGCATTCGTCTAAAAATTGAATTCGACAGCGACTCTGTTGTCAATCAGGACCAGATTGACAAAACTGTCAAATTTGGGGTTGATCTCCACAACCTAGTTGTTCCATTAGATGCGGAGAAATATGTACTAGTTTTCATACAAAAGCTTTTTCTGCAAAGAGAAAAACTCCATCTTGGACAACTGACAGACTGCCTCCAGCCCAGTGTAGTAAGCCTGTGGCATGAAGTCCTGTCTGTTTTAGAGGATTCCAACCGGAAGTTGTTGGACGTCAAGAATGGAAGCATAGTTTTCACATTTTTCTGTCCAACCATCAGCTTCACATGGGACCTTAGAAATGATTTTTGGATCCAATCTTTGATGTTAAAGATGGAACAATTCGTGAAGGAAATAGGTTAGTATTAGAAATACTCAATTGCGAAAGAAACTGCATCCTTGGACTGTTTTTTCCAATCATTTCACATCTCTCTATTTTGTTTTATTGTTGTTCGATGTAATATCATAGGAGCCCAGTCTCAGCTGACAATTCAACCTTTTGAAGATGATAGATTTCTTCCGGAAACCGACCAGTTGTTAAGGTTACGGGAAATGAAATCGCGTTACATGACACAATCAGAAGGGTATGAAACTATGACGCAACATAGCTATGGCTCTGATGTCGTCTCCGAGGTACGACACATTTTTTATTCGGGGTTTCACCAACACACAGAAATGGCAACATTGGCAAACAGGCTTTCTTGCGTGAAAATAAAGAAAGACTAGCAACAAAATGTTACCTCAACTGGGGGGGGGGGGGTCTGTCATTCTAGTTTGATTCTCATCCCACTGAACTAACCTGGCATGTGTTGGTTGCAGAATCTTTAAGCTGTCTCTTGTGTGTGCACCCCTTGATTCTTTGACTAAGTGAGGTTTTGATGTGATTTAGTTAGGGTAAATAGAGCGTGACTATTCAAACTTGTAAGCAATGTGAAGTTAGCTCAGAAAGGAGAGCAACGGAAATGAAAGGCAAATGTCAACAGTTGAGTCCTCTCCTGGGATAATATTTTGTTGCTGAATTTTCTTTTGTTTTCACAAAGTAGATCTAATATTATCAATTATGTTTAGTTTTTTAAATCCCCAATTTACCATTGATTTGCGAAGTTCATACATCAACTCATATAGTGTAGCAAAATATGTTAACGTTTTCTGCGCTTGTAGAAATAGTAAGTATACTTTTTCGTCTACATTATTTTACAGATTTTTCACGACCGTAGCAAAGTGATGCAGTGGCTTGAAAAACAACACGAATTGAGTAGCCAAGCTGATACGGGGGACGCGTCTACCCTGACCCTTCTCGAAACGATCAAGGTGAATCGCATTGAACCTGGTTCAGGAAGTTATTCTTTGTCCACAAAGTTTGCATTGTCAGACTCGTCAGGTTCTATTGGAATCAGTTCAGCGAGGGACATGCCATCATTCCTTGTCATCCATCCAGGCACCGACAATCCTCCAGTTATCTTGTCCAGAGATATTATGTACACAATAGATTTTTTCATGATGATCTCAGATCAGGAGTATCTCGCAACTTCTTCTAAAGACAGCATTCATCTCTGGAATATGAGCAAGAACACATCCCATCTAGTCTACAAATTCAACCAACGAGATAATTGGCACTTGTGTGTGATAGATGAGAGATCTGTCACTTGTGTAGCAGAGAAGCCGTCTCCAGATGGTTTCAACAAGATCTACATATTGAACATAGATTCTGAGATGTGGCGATTGAGTAGTACTCATTTGGTAAAGGTGGGCCATTTAGTGTCTGATATTTACAACGTAAAGACAACAGACGGCACCACATGTCTACTTCTGAGCAATCCGGTGGACGGTTTGGTTCAATCAGTAGAAATAGTTGGGGGAAATGTTAGATGGCAAGTGGACAAAGAAAATATTGACCGATTGCTTGTCCCGTGGAGCATCTGCACAGATGGCAAGAACATTTTTGTCATTGATGCTTTTTCGGCTACATTACATCTGCTGTCAGTAGAAGATGGATCTGTCCTCACATCAGTGAATCTACGTCCCTTTGGCATGACACTGCCTGGCTGTGTCCGTCTGCAAGGAGAACTCACTGTATCAGCAAGTTTACAAAACCAACCGCAGTTTAAGATAAATAGTTCACACTTTTTGAACTTTAAATTGCGATTCCTGCGCCTAACGTAAATAAAGTACAGTCTGTTTCATTTAATTTTATGAATACTGTACCGTACAGAGGCGACTGTCTGGTAGATTGCGATATATGTGGATACTTTTGTACTTGTAATAACCTTCACACATGCTCTGTCTAGTGTTTCACGATACCCAGAGGTCCTGGCTTCAATCCCAACTGGGGGCAATTTTTGATGAATTTAGTTTTTTGCTCTTCCCTGTATAGAGATCTGTCGGATAATCTGACATAATGAGTTACATTCAAATAGAAATTGTACGGATTTCCTCTTTTGGATTTGTGCTATGAAACACCATCGTAAATGTCATTGAGAATTTATCTGCTTTACTTCCGTTTTTGTAATAATCGATGTCTCGTTTTGCCTGAGTGCAGAAATTTCTTTATGTGAGGTCTTTAAGGTACGGCAGTACGGTGGTAGTCTCAGGTACGGTTGAGATAGTATATTGCTATGGGCAAGCCGTGTAGACCTCCGGTACCTTAGATCTCTCTAAGGTGCGTCTTACATCTGATTCCACATAAGCAAGAGATACTTATAGTTTGACTGATTTATTGCAGTATGTTACAATCTTCTGTGTTATGTTGCTCTCAGCATTTAAGCCTAGTTTCCGAATCAGCATCTAAGCCTAGTTCTGGTTACTGCGTGAAGCACACAGTTGCTGTGTATGCACTACCTTAAGTACTCGAGGTACTTGGCCTTGATTGGCTCTGACTAATGACTATAGCCATTGGCTACCCATCTGGTTGGAACCTTGTGAGGCTCTCAATGTTTAGATGTGTAGTCGACGGCTGCACGGTAACTTGGGACCGTGCATTTACTTATAATTTTATCACGCAAATTTCTCCAATTAATCAAATAAAACTTCAGATTTAATCTACTTACTGAATTTGTAAAGATGCAACATTTAAATACTTATGACCAGAATGGAAGTACCAACTTTGGCTTAGTTTCCAGATTGGTCAGGAAGGGTTCATTTACACTTGCAATTAGTTCAGCTATTTAATAGGCAACCTGTTTTGTTAGCGTCGCATCGCCTGAACATAAATTCAGCCATAACGAACAATTCACTGCCATATAAGGAAAGATAACATGATTATCATCGTTAAGGTTTTCTGCTCCTTGAAATTTCAGAATACGTTTGTCCATAAAAGATTTGATAAACTAACATCTGATGACTCACAATAATTCAGATGATTTATTCAAATTACATGGCCACGAACGAAAAATTTTTGATACTGACATGAGTCGTTCAATTTGCATTTGACCCGCTGGTAAAGACTCCCATGTGCTCTGACTTAGATCTGTGCAAAATATCTTTAACAAAACGATTTAAAACGATTTTAGACGCTTATGTTAAAAATAGTTTGAAAATACAAGCACAGTTCACGCAAGTTACTGTTATTTTGGGTTACGACATTTGTCAGATAATGGATTTTACACGTGATACATTTCTGTGTGAATGTTCGTGAAAAAGCGAGTCCTTAAGCATTTGTGTACTTTGATTTCTGCGAGACGGTTAGTTCAGTGTTCACAATGAGACAGCAGCCATCTTGTTTTATTAGTTGAATTTGAATTACATTATTTTAATATTGCTCATGGTAAGTTCTTTTCATCTTGCGACTAGATCTCAAATGCTCCATTTCACCCGCCTAGTTGTATTTGAACTATTTTAAACCTGAGTAACGTTTAATATTTCAATATATATTGATTCACAGGTTAAAACGGCACGCCTAATTATAATGGCTGAACCGTTTCCAGAAAACGTTACGGATAACCAGGATGATGGAAATTTGGAGAAACAAGAGAGACCCATTTCAGTTCTTCTCTTAGCTACAAAATGGCAGTTTGACACATACGGTTTGTCAACTGTAAATAAATCTCTCGTCAACAATCTACGAGTGGTGGATCCAGAGGGGAAGAAAATAAAGATCACCTGCGCCGTTGTAGAAGAGGAGGGCAAGATTGAAAACTGTCAGAAAGAGGATGCTAAAAAATATGGAATTGAACTCAAAGGAGCAAAACAGCCAAGGGGTCCCAAGAAAAATAAAGCTAACATAAAATGGCTTGACAGAAATACAGGTACTTACTACCTGGATTTAGTAAGAGAGAATCCCTTTGATTTCATCATTGGTCATGTGCCTTATTTAGCTAATGGGGCATTAAACCTCAGAGACATTTACACTGCAACAAAAAACAAACCAAAAGTCATCTTGATAATCCACAATCTTCCCAGGACCTCCGATGGGGATAATGATGAAGAATCGTTGTTCGAGTGGCTTTCTGAAGCAGACTTTGTCTTTTCCGTGGGAAAAGAAGTTGAAGCAGAAGTCCTTTCTTCCATTGCATCGTTGCTGCCTGAAAAGTGCCCCATTCACAAGCTGTACATTCCGGCATTTCCGTTAGATTTCTTCAATATCAGTAGAACTGCTGCGAAAGGAAACAAAATACAAAGCACCCAAAACATAACAATGATGACAGGAGACAGAAGAGACTTAGATGTCGGTGGATTGGACTTTCCTTTGGCTGTTGCATCCACTTTAGGGGCGTCCATACACATCTTAGACTTTGATGGAGTTAGAAGTAACTTTGAGCTGGTGATCAACAATAGGGATGACAAAGACCAGTGGAAGAAAGAATTTCAGGAGCTTATTCAAAACAAAATATACAGAGGTCGATCACTTCACTTTCACACAGATTCTCCAGAAACTCTAGAAAAAGTGAAGGCTTACCTGCGAAAGAGTAACTTGTTTATTCTTCCTCTGAAGCCCCATTCTCCACTATTCGGCACAGAAGCTCTAACGGCTGTGGCAGCAGGAGTTCCTATTCTGGTTTCTGCCCATTCTGGAATGGCTGCACTGCTGAAAACAATAACACAAGATGACTCTGTTGTCCGCGAATCATCACTTGAGTCGGACGAAGAGATGTGGACAGACAGAATACTCCAGAAGTTGTTAAGGCCTGAAGAATCCCAGAGAGGAGCAACAATCCTAAAAGAACAACTTCTCCTGGATTCCTACATTGCTCAAACTCATCTTGATTTCACAAGAATTATTGCAGGTAAGATATTCTAATTCTAAATTAGTTTTTGTCTGAATTGGATAATAAAACATTGACCTAAAACAACGTCTTGTTTTATTTCTGGTTCCTTTAGAGTCACCTTAGTGATTGATTCGAGGGAGGGAGAGTCCATGGAATATGGGGATACATTCTGGCAGTTTTATGATAATTAGGTGTCCAATCAACTAATTTGTTTATTGGTACCATCATTAGTGACTCCATTTTACCCACTATAGCATTACGAGCGTTGCTAACATCAGATAACGTCATATTTTTCTACTTCTGTGCACAGAAACGTCGTGTGTTCGTTTAGAAGTGGAACTCGACACTGACTCTGTTGTTACACAGGATCATAAGAAGTCAGCCGTCAGGTTTGGGGTACATCTGGGACACAAAGATACTCCAATTGATGCAAAGAAGTATATGTTGGCCTTTATTCAGAAACTTCTTCTACAAAGGGAAAAGCTTGAAATGGAACTTCTGACCGACTACCTCCAGTCCGGTATATCCACTATGTGGAAGGAAGTTCTATCCGTGTTGGAGAACTCAAACCGGAAACTAGTAGATATTCAGAGCGGAAGTCTGGCCTTTACTTTGTTCTGTCTGACCAACAGTTCAGCACAAGAACTTAAAGATGACTCTTGGATCAAAACTTTCAAGCTGAAAATGGAACCGTTAGTGAAGGAAATAGGTGAGCATGTAAAATTTACAAACTCAACTCACATTCGGCTTTATTTCAGGATTGGGCAAAGTGGAAAGATGTCAAAATTGAAAACTCGATGAACTTTTTCCTTTCTTTTTGTGCAAGTTTCTAATGAAAATTATTTATTTATACCTTTCGCCTTGTAGGAATTCAAGCACAGTTAAGGATTCTTCCTCCTAAAGATATTCCAACCCTTCAGCAAATGGGCCTGTTGTCCAGGATACCAGAGCTGAAGTTACGTCACACGGCACAGTCAGAAGGATACGAGACAATGACCCAACACAGCTCGGACATTGCTTCTGAGGTAAAAAATATGACACATTCTACAACAAGACAGTTCTCCTGCGTGACCGCATGGAGCGTATTTCCCGACGCATAGCAAGCACTCGCTCTCCTCTCCGGGTGGAGGGGGTACCCCTATCCTGACCGGGGGGGGGGGGGAAAGGAATTTTTCAATTTTCAATGTTGGAAACGGTTGAAAGCACACTTCGTTGCATTGCTGCGAAGCTTTTCCCAGAACCGCTTTTTTGACTTTAGTCACGGCACTTGCATCAAACGAAATTTTGTTGTTAATGTCTTTAATAAATTAAAAACTTTGTCAACACAACACATTGTGAATGGCATTAATGGCATAATCTCGCATTCTGGGTCATCTTCTTTAGATATTTCAAGGCCGCAGAAAGGTGATGGAATGGCTTGAACAGCATCCTGATCTGAGATCTGAACATCAGACTGGAGACGCCTCCCAGCTGAATCTTCTTGAAACGATAAATGTCAGTCCCGTGAGTGAACCAAGGACTTCATTGGCCACGAGGTTTTCCGTATCACAAGCATCGAGCTCTATCGTAATTGCTTCCCCACTAATAGAACCTTCACTCTCCATCATGTATCCAGGGACTGATAAGCTGCCTCTTATCTTGTCCAAAGATAATGGATACACATCTGTACTGTTCACCATCATATCAGATAAAGAGTATTTGGTAGCGTCTTCTGGAGATGAGATTCGTCTGTGGAATTTAGAGAAAAACACATCGAGTGTTGCCTACAAATTTGAGACGGTGTACGATTGGCACTTGTGTGTGATAGATGAGAGAACTGTTGCATGCGTAGCAGAGCTGCATGCCTCAAATGGCTTTCACAAGATTTACATTCTCAACACGGACACAGAGAAGTTTTACCGAAACAGCACAATGCGGGTGAAAGCAAGCCAGCAAATTAGCAAAAGGATCAGAGCAATTACCGATACATGCTTCACAAAAACGAGAGATGGCACTGCATGTTTACTTCTGACCGTTCCTGCTTATAGTCTCATCCAATGCGTGGAATTGATTGGAGGCAAGGTGCGGTGGCAGGTGGGTCAACAACAGATGGGCGAATCATTTCTTCCAATAAGCGCCTGCACAGACGGCAGCACAGTCTTTGTTGCTAATCTTGCTCTGATGTTGCACCTGTTGTCAATGGAAGACGGTGCGGTCCTTTCGTCTTTTAATCTTTTTCCGTTCGGCATCACTCTTCAGAGCTGTGTGCGTCTGCACGGAGAACATATGTTTGTTGGAGGCACGAATAAGGAGCAAGACACCTACTGTATCAGTAAGTTCACCAAACCGACTGTATTGTAGGATAGAGGTTCATGTGTAGATTACAACCTCGAGTGTTTTTGTGTTTAGTTTACCTATTGAAAGCAATTGATTTGTGTAGCACCTTGATAAATATTACTTATCCGTGACTTCCTTCTAACTTTAAGTTGTTCAAAAATTACCGTAAACGGGATTTCACGAGACATTTAATTGATATCCATAAGATCGCATCTGGTTGCGGAAATTGACAGCTAAAGATGGTGCATAACGATGGTAATCTTAATAAGGGTAAGAATGCACATCGTTTAACGGGTTTGACAGAATAAGGTTAAGTTTCCAAAAAAATTATATTTTCGTGCAATTTGTGATGTTTCGGTTGAATGTCATGCATCCAGCTGATTAAATGAGGATTTAAAATTAATCTTTGTTTTACTGAATGTATTGAGAGTATTGAGTAAAGTGGAATTACTTTCAACCGACATATATATTCTAACCACCTCATCAAAAGCAAAATCATTATCGTCACACATGTATAATTTTCCGCATCCACTCCAAAATAATTTTCAAAAAGTTTTATTGTTTAAAATTATTAAAAATCCGCTGTCGGTCCGTCGGGTTGATGTGCTAGTGTTTCCCTGCATGTAAATAGCTCTTCATTGTACTTCCATCATCATTCTGCTGACATTAATTAAAGTCCTATGGATGTTAAATTAAGATAAAATAATTGTTATTTTTCAATGTTAAAATTTTTACAGTCACTGATAAATTTTGTGGGATATGCTACTAAAATTCTAAGTAATAATATGTATTAAAAGAACTGATATGCGAATATATGGACAGGAAAATAAAACTTTAGCTTAAACACAAAAATACCAGAACTGGCAACTTTGTATAATTACGGAAAGGTACGAAGGTAATAATTGTTTTTTCGTGTGCGTTGTGGAATTTCAAACAATAATCACTGAGAAGAATGCGAGTGCGTTATGTAATTTCCATTGATTCTTTTTAAAGTCTTTCATTACTAGCAATCACCGCCAAAAATCGCTAAGAACCTTTTGCATAATAGTCTAATTTGCGATAGTTTTTTAATGTTAATGAAATGTAGATGGTGACATTGATATCATTTTAAGACAGGTGTAATTGGTGGCTCGTAGAGCTACCTATGTGGTTGACGGACGGTTTTTTGGTCACTTTTTTTGGAAGGTGGAGGGGAC
>JBCAUG010356713.1:0-12958 GCA_038406175.1 Haplosyllis leylae
CACTTTCCTAAAAGTGTCCATTACGGGCAAATAATGGACACTTATAACAAAAGAACTTGACCCCGATGTGATTTAAAAAGATCCTCCTCCTGTACTTACTACTCGTAGGAATAGTTTGATCGACAACACAAAGGTTGTTGGATCAAATACTACTGGAGGTAACATTTTAGTTGTTAGAAATGTTTTCTCTATCACCAATATCACCATTTTTGTGTATTTGTGAAAAACTTAAACGTTCATGCAGTTTTTGCTTTCCTTGTGAATCTCTCGGCGAATGGACTTCCCAGTAAGTGTTTGGTGTGTGTGACCTAAAATCGTCCATGCCTGCTAAATGTGCTTCGTCAGAATTTGTGGAATATAGCCTGGATTCTGATCAAGTGAGGAACCTTTCAACATCCGCAATCGTGTTTTTCCACAATTACACAATTTTGCCAGATCTGGCATTTTTGTCTTTCAGTTTAAATTTTATTTTCTTGTACAAATCTTCACAAATCAGTTCTTTTCATATATATTATTAATTAGAAGATTGGATAGCATATACCACCAAGTTTATCAGTGACTGTAACAAATTTAAGATAGGAAAAACAGGGTAAGAAGGAAATGCCAGATCTGCCAACTTTGTGTTCTGGTAATTCTGGAAAAACTCGAGTAAGTTTGAAAAGTTGGATGACATTAATAGACACCTGTCCATAAATGAGTAACCTCACTATCATACTGTAAAATATAATAGTGACCTAACCATAGATGCAGAAATAACCTTTAGACGAATTGGTCCAATTGGTCTAAGATTTATTTTGAAAAAAACCCGATTGAACGCCGTTTGTCATTTCCGATTGATATTTTTAGAATGCTCGTTTTAGAAATCGGGTAAAGACATGCATTAATTGTTTTTGTTAAGAATTCCTTATTAAACAACGTTTGTCTAAAAATTCCACCATACCTTTCAGATCAGAAAGTCACTTTCCGTGATATAGGCCCATTCACCTTCAATTTTTTCTGTTGCGTCACAAAGTGACACCAACAAAGTTTGGAATCACAATGATCGTAATATTTATGACATAACCTTTTGTTGTCCCTAGAGACAATTATATTGCGTTAAATGCCAAACTAAATACGACAAATCTGCATATGATATGGTTGCACTTTGTAAATCATGTAACAGTAAATCCAGGGGACACCTGTCACACACAGAGGATAATATGGACGTGTTCCAAAGTTGTGGGATAAATATTGCTCTTCTGGGTCCATGTGAGCCTAATTCTCAGCATTCTTTGCAAAAAAATCTGGAAATAATGATTCTGCCTTCAGATTTCAGACATTACTCAACTATTCAAGACAATAGACTTATTGAAATTGTAATGTAATTGTAACTGCTGAATTACAAATAACTTTTGAGGACTTCATTGTCCTCAATTACAAGACAAGAAAATAAGGCTTAAAATTTCAAGATCTTTAAAAGGCCAGTCAGTATTGATTCATGAAATTAGATATATAGCAACACCATTAAAATATTCCAAGTCACACACCATTTGGAAAGTCTACAAGAGCATAGTAAATCAATTCTGTCGAACAATTGCCAGACAGACAAAACTATTGATACAAATTCGTTACTCTATCTGTTGATTCTAATCTGAGGAAAAGGCACCACAGAAGAATATACAAAAGTAACTCCTCTGTATTATCTGTTTTCTATTGGGAAATAAAGAAGTATTTATGCAAAAAATACATGAAGACAAACTTAAAGACACCGGTAGCAGAGCATTGTGATAGGTATTGACTGACGGCGCTGACGGCCGCTAGCAGGATGAGGTCTGACAGTAACAGCTACAACAAGTACAACCAGCACATGGTCGCTTAGTTCGTTACACAGTATTTGATAAACCCCTCGTCGTGGTGGATCCCTGATTTATAGCATGGGTGACTCCGATCGACAGCGAAGGTTCCAAAGACGTTTCGATCGGGATGTGAACGGATTTAGCAGTAGCCACAGGAGAAAAGCAGCAAAGCCGAAGGTATGTTTGTGGTGGTCGTATTGAATTGTGGCTGCAAATAGACTTCGTGCTGCTGCAGTATTACATCACATACAGCTGGTTCCTTGTTGATATTGAATCACAGAACAGTCAAAAAATAATGTTTACATGCATGATCTTACAGAAAGGTGTGCTGTGAACCATTGCCGTCATGTCATTAACTTGTCATCAAAAGTCAAAAGTTAAAATGTCTGTTAAATCAGGTCAATCACGGAGCGAAGCACCGGCGAGACGACACGTGACGGTTGTAAGCTGTTGATCTCTGACTTCAAAATGATCTAGTTTTCCTGGCTGGGACTATGAGACTAATTTGCCTATTTGGGTGAAAGTAGACTTGCTTAAAATTAATATTAAGTTAATTAGTAATTAATAACGAATAGTAGTTAATTAATAATAAGTTAATTTTTAGTGAATTGTCACTGATTGAATTGAGCAAAATTATGGGTAGAGCCTGGTAGCAGAAATAAATATTATAAAAACATGTATTATTACAGACATATAATGAAAGCAACCGGAACGAGAAAAACGTAAATAATTTTAATCACCCTGCAATAATCAGTCGTCGAGTTCGAAAATTTCATCAATATTTTTAGTTTGTGGTGTATTCAGTAGCTTAGGAATGCATTTAACAATGGACGGTGTGAGTGGTTGATCTATGAACAAACTGCATGTCTACAACATTTTGCTTTTTATAGCATACACAACTGTAGAATTAACTCACAGTTATAATTCACTTTATATTCTGAATGTGTCTGAATTTAGATTATTTTATGGAATACGTTTGGCGTAATAGGTAATGACGGCATGTATTGCAAAATGACTAATATCTGTACTCTTATGTGGACACAATTTGCAGCAGAAGACGGATTTTCCATCTGTTTCTCAATCTGGAGATATTTTTCGTCTGTGTAATTGTCCCACCCAGTAAACAAAATCCTTGTTTTATGGATTCAACATTAGGTTCGCAGTAGGAACACAACACCTGAAATACGCTACAGTGGCTGGAACAGGTCCAAATACGAAATGGTTCAGTATTCCCCTATCGTGCACACTTGAGCTAATTTGATACTAATTTCGTGCATTTCAGCCAAATATTATTTGCTTAATTGCAAAACATATTGTTTGTGGCCAAAGTAGCATGATATGCACCATGACACAGAATTAGCTCACGAAGACAATTTGAGATGGTTTTTTTTTCAAATTTGTTTCTGTTCCATTACGATCATTGTCCATGATGTAAAATGATAAGGAACTTCAAGATGTGAAAATTCATTGACATAAAACGAATGTCGCCCATTAATTTGAGTGAGTGTAAGTTTGTTTCTGGTGATGAATTCCTATTGATTTCCCAAGATGTATGTGCGGCATTTGCACCAAAACATGACATTATTACGAACACTTTCACTTTTGATACTTTCGGCTTTTTCTCTGAAATCCTGGTTTGATGGGTTAATGGTGAATAAAGCCAAGTTGAACGACACAGACACCTAGATTATCTGTGTTGGCACAAACCACCACCTCACAGCACTAGGCCTTAGTCTAGGCCCTAGGGGGTTTTCTTACATAATGTTAATATCATAAATAAGCCGCATGGCACAAGACCTACTTTGTTTTTTCCCGAAAATATTCACAGAATTTATTCATCATAAATTGTTTCGTGAAACGCTTTTGAAATTCATGTGGCTGTTCCAAACAATTAAATGTGATCACTCACACACATGTGTGGGTGAGGTTCCTGTGGCGAACATGTTTTCAATATATATACCACTTGTGTGTTTTTTGTCGAAAACAATGTAAAAACCAATGATTTTTTTTCAAACAGTCTGATCGGACTGCTTCTGAAATGGTCGTGTTTTTGTTGCAAGAAGTAGATCAGTAATAAGTAAAACGAAAATGCTTCAAAATTAAAAGACACTATTGTTGGCTTGAGGGTAAGGTGCGAATTTTTATTTTGTCTACGCAGAGTGGTCTCACTGAAACATGTTAGAAGAGCCAATTTCTATGAATTATTATCATCACTACACTGGCTTCATTTCATAGTATATACAGTATCTATTGTGATCCTATTTTGGCAGATGGATGTAGGTGTTTGTAAAAATACAATCTAATTGGTTCAGCTTTTTGTGTGCTATGATGACTTGTTGCACAATTCTTTAGGAGGTAGACAGCAAAACCAATGTTTATACCGGCTGTATATGTTTATAGCACTGGGATCATGATTAGGACAATGTGAGCCAATAGTTGCTGTGGGCCGACTTTTGTTCAAGATTGAATAACAGTAAACATGGACGGTCTGAACAGGTACCTTTTACCTGAAATCTAAGGAAATTGCCCCAGACTTTAGCAATTTGTCAGTGAATTACTGAAAATTGACAATGATTCAATGCAACTCCAGGACGCTTTTTGAATCGGGTGAATAGCCCTTCAAAGGGCTGATACAATTTACAGTGCTTTCTGTTCTTGCGATGACTTCATTTGAATTCATTCAATCAATCAGTTAAAGTATCTGTTACCATTAAACTCTCAAGAGAGCAAAATATAAACGGAATGTTGTGATCTAAAGCCTGCGGGAACGATTGAAAATTATCTTTTTTAATTTTGGCACGGTAACTACCAATATAGTTACAAAGAGAGATCATGAATGAGGCTCAGTTGTTTTGCAGGACAGAGAAGTCTTCTAGTTGGACTTTGCGTCTTGCAAACGGCCTTTAAAAATGACCGAGCTCATCATCTAGAATCAAGCGAATTAAGCTCAGATGTGACAGTTGGTTCTGTGAAGTGTATTCATATCTTAATTAGATTCAATTAGTCATGTTAAAATTCCCGATTTATATAAATACCACTTAGAATTTTGCATATAGTTTTTAATCATGGCAATGTTTTTTACCGCCCGCATCTGAAGGATGAAGGAGAAAATATTTTCAGTTTGTTTGTCTGTCCGCCAGGGGGGTACCCTGTGGCCCCTGGTACCAGATCCTCACCAGGGGGTACTCCCTAGTCCTGTCAATGGTCCTGTCCAAAATCCCGTTCCTGCCTGAGGGGTACCTCGCAGCCAGGGCAGAGGGTACCCCCTGCCAGGACAGGGGTACCTCTCACCAGCCAGGACAGGAGGTAGCCCCTCAGCCAGGACAGGGGGTATCCTCCCAGCCAGAAGGGTGGGGGTTCTGCCAAAGGACTGATGTGCGGTGCGGGCAGTTTGCCTCTTGCGTTCTCACAGGAGAACGTTCTTGTTTTACTTTTCCAACCACTGGAACTTTACCTTGTATTATTGTAGTTTAAAATGGGCATAAATTGGGTCTAATAGTCGGTTCAATTGCAGCTGAAATAACAAAAAAATGTGTAGGCTAAACAAGGGTATATTTTAAAAGCTGCACACACATTAATTACATACATCAACACCAGGCAACCTTTGCATGTAGTTCATATACATTGAAGCTTCTTTTGTTATTTGTTTCTGACAATTGAATTCTGCTGCTTCAATTTTATGGACCGGTTCGCTTCGAGTATGTGGATTGCTATTGGTCCAAAGAGACGTTTCAGTTAAATCTGTCACAGTACGTTAGACTGAATTTGGAATATGATAACCTGAGGTAGGTGAAAGGCGTGTTTAGTATTCGATGTCCCTTAGTTATCAGCGTACGGAAGTCAAACATATTCCATGTTTTGTTTGGCCATGGTAGTATATGTTGTGAATTGCTCTTGAAGCACTCTCTGTATAATCCTTTTTTGTGGAAATGAATTATGCATTGACTCAAGTATTATTTCAGGAACGTGTTTTCTTTGGGTCGTATTTCAACTTCCTTGCTCCTTGCTACCGGTGAGTCTTTTGTCTTACATTGCAATTTTCCTGTTCAGATTTTGCATCGTTATCAGATAAACCTTTGCGTAATCGGCACAAATTATCCTTCACAACGTCTGTTCTAATTTTCCTCGTAAATGGTCATCTCAGTATTCAGTGTAGTAGGATAAACTTATATTTTTCCGTTGTTTTTGAGACGTGGGCTGCCTCTATTGATTCCCATTAATCAAAATGTATCTGTTACCTTGATAAAAAGCCAAACACAAGAAAGTTGTACGCCAAGGTGTTTTTATGTGGGGAATATTTGTGCAAATCGCTTCGGTTTAAGGCAGTACTTTTAACATATGGAATTGTGCCCGAGGGACGAAGGCACATTTGTTTTTATGTCTAGACAGACAATAAATTTAGCATACAAGACTTCATTTGTGGAATTGGCCGTATTTAAATAATTTCTAAACTTATGTAGATCTATCTATGCCACTGACTTACGTAAACTTGCGAATGAAGGTGTATTGTTTAGTTGCACCAGAAACAACAGGGGAATTACCAAGTTGTCGTCTTTGACGCAAACAAGATAACGTGTAATGTCCAAGTTTTTCAGCAGTGGATTTTTGATCTATAGCGGCCTAAAACTCATCCATATGATAATCGGTTACCGTTTTGGATGAAATGGACCTTTTTTTTCACATTAAGAGACAACTTTGTCTGAATAATAAAAATTGATAGTACCGTAGCTTATAATGGACCAAACGTGGTAAATTTACAATATTTTTTATTTGTACATTAAAGTAAGAAAATGATATGTATCTTCATGCACAGTGAATAATGAACGTTGTCCACCCGGCGAGCTTACATTGTGAAATGAAACAGTTGCATGAAGTGTGTATTTCTTCAGTTACACCTGGCTTCAGTCTGTACTGTGACCTTGTAAGGCTTGTTAACTTCAAATAACTCCAAAACATTTATGAGGGTTTAAAAAAGGTAATACACCGCCGGCATTACTTCAGCAGAAGTTACAATATCGATAAATCGATACAATTTATGAAATTTTGAACAATTTGTAAGATCAGATTTCAAGCAGTTCGCAGGAATATACAATGTAACAGAAACGACCAGTCCGTGGCATGGAGATAATGACAGTTAGTAGAAATTCGTTGAGGAACGAACCAATTAGTATTGCGTGTGAACATAATAAAACGTACATGTGGTCCCTATGTCACAGACATAATATGCAGATATTACCATCAGACAATTTTCTACAAGTTTTGTCACGAACGGATTTAGCTAGTACTGAAAGGGCAAAAACATCATAATAAACTGCACTATTGGACTCTGTAAACAACTATGGCCTCGAGATGTATTTTCCAATAGTGAAAGTGTTCCAACTGCCACGTAATTTTGTTTGGTTGGGTGATCTTTTAACATTCACTGACTGACATATAGTACAGCCAGTTGTGTATGAATATTCATATTACTTTCTGTAGGCGCAATTAGTAGAGAGAAGATGTTCTGACTTCAACCCTAAAAGAAATTTCGGCCGTTTTGACATTTACGCAATAAGCTGGACAGACATCAAAGAAGGAAAACGAGATGTCTGTTTGTATTGAACCTGTCTGGTTTTATAGCATGTAACATTATCAATACATTTCACAGACCATTTCACGATCAATAAGGTTCTGTAAGTGCGCGCCTACTCCAGGCATCACAGTATTCATTTCAGTGGTAAGGTCGTCTTGGGTAGAAAAATCACTAAAGACATTAAAACTATGACAATATCGCACAGCTGAACATCTTTGCACACTTTTTGTAAAACCTCTAGAACACGGTGATGTTGACATTCCACATCTTTTACAAATCTGCATGGAAGCTATTGTTCAACCAGAAAAGTTAAAAAATTACTTCAGAGCAACAACAACTGTGATAATAAATTTAATAATAATTTTGTGAACATTACAATTGCTCAGTAATATTTACAATAACAATCTCAGTGGATGTATTTCTCATGTGTCTTGTTTCTCTGCCAAAAGTAGATGTTCACCTTGAGCAAAGTAATTTTTGCTTTGCTATGTAATCAAAATGTAATTACACTAGTGCACAAACGTACAATCAGCGCAGAAATCAAAAGGGCACGCATCATTACTCAGAATTATCTGGCAAAGACTACAGACTAGTATTGTTGTCTATTTGGACCCTCGGGCTTTCGTGTTCTGATCATAACAATTTCATTTTTGGAAAATCTTCACCTTTTTTCCTCTATCTCCAAAACTGGGTGAAAAAGACACGGCCTTGATGTTACAGGGTAAAGGCACAGTAATCCCACCGCTGGATACGTGCAACAACATACACAGTAAACGTTCAAAATGAAAGTTCTACAGCGGGTCGCTGCGGGATATAACTTGATTTTGTTTCAACAGGATGATCAAATGGCAATGTTTAAAAAATCCACAAATGTCGTTGAAATATTCAAGAATAAAAGTTTGAACTGCAGCTGAGGAAGAAGATGTGAAATACAAAAAAAAAAAAAAAAAAAACTTAGATCAATACAATGTAGAAAATTAATCCTCATTGATGCTGACTTGCTTGCATGCCTGAGAACTACCAAATCAAATCCTTCAACACTTGAAATTTTTTACAGTTCAATATTTGAGTACTGAAGTAAACCCCGTATTTCGCCAAACAAATGTTTCTCGTATTCAACGTCATACATGTCGCAGAAAATAAAACCACCCTCGTCTATTATACCCCTTGTTTGCACTGGAATAATTACTGCGCAAGCTGAAGAATAGGAGATCATTAGGTATATTTACTGAGGATTCTGCTCGGTACTGTGCTCTGCAAAAAGTACTCAGACTCTGTGTGCAGACTTGCTCTATTCTGATGTAAGTTTTGATTGATAGCATTGAGAAGATATCAACAATTTGGCTCGTACGGATGACCAATTTTTGGAGCCAGTGTCATACATAATTAAATATAACACATAGTAATTTTTATGGATCCAATTATAATTAATAACTTGATGCAACAAATAGGAAACCTCGTGTGTATGCGTGAAACATGAATATTGACCTCAATTATTTGTAGGTAGGAATCTGTTCACCTTGATAATAGAACGAGTAACTTCATCTTGAATCTGTAATTGTTTTGGATATCAATATCTGAACTGCGTTTGTTGGAAATAGAAGTACTGTGTATAGCTAGCACGAAGTTGTTGGTTTCACTGCATTCACAACGGATATTTGCATGAAAATCTGGAGGGTTAGGCAATTGTGTAAAAGACTGGTAGCTACAAGTAATTTGATACAATTACTAACACATTTCAGTTCTTGACAGTGATCTTTGAAATTAGTCCGCTTATAAAAGTTTACAGAAGAGGAACAATTTGTACTCTCGTATTGCGATCGAAAGCAAACTAATAATATTTGTCTTGGGAATGATGTTCAGATGGTGTAAAATAAGTGCGATTTTAGTCAGAAGTTTGCACTTTAAAGAATTTTGCATTGACATAGAAAATATTTTGTTTAATAAGTGTTTTGGTCTTCTAAAAGTGAGATAACTATGGAAAGGACAGTTTTCCTTGCAATTAGAATTGCAAACATAATATCTAATGTATTGCAGTATTCCTTCGGCCTTGGCCCTTGTATTTACTGAATTAGGCCCACTTCGAAGCCTTGATACCACTGATAAAGAAGAAAGTCAATGAAATGACTTCATTTCATATATCTTTGAAATTAATCACTTTATTTACAAAACAAGAAGTCAAGAACAGTGTTGGTGAAAGTATAACTCAAATTCGTGCTATTTGCACAGCTTGGGATTAGTAAAAAGTGTCCCACAAATAAAAAGAACCAAAGAATTTTGGTGGGGCCAAAACACAAGGAAAATCAGTGCATATTAAATAATAAACATATTTTCACCGAGAATATTCGAAAATAAAACCTTCTTTTAAACTTCGTTCCTTCATCCTTTACTGAAAACACTACTCAGATCCAATAAAATTAAGCGTCGTGTAGCGAAATTAACCTGGCATTTCTGAAACTGATTTATAAGTGACCCCTGTCGTCAGGTCACTAAAATCTGAACTTCCCATCTAAAATTCTAAATCCTTAGAACGTTGCATGATCAAGTCATAACAAATAAATAATGTGTATTTTCGTCGCATTGAAAGTTTTATGCAAATGACATGGGCTTATTTCTGCCAACCACCGGTTTTATGTATCGGTAGGAGGTGGCAAAAATCACCATTTACAGTTTAATGTTCCTGCGACGACCATCTACAAAACCCTCCTCTTAAGCTGGATCTCTTAACTGGATTATAATAAGATAACTGGACGCATAATATGCCTTTAGGTATCATCAAAGAATCACATAATTAAAGGTTTGTACTTTCTCTATGTTAAATAAGATCTTTTTCATGTTCCCTGTTGATCCATAGATGTGATAATATCTGTCATACTCTGATCATATGCAGCAATAAATAGTGGTAGTAGGTAACATGTGGCTTTTGACTGAATTACAAAGACAGTTTACTCCATATTGTACGTTTTATCTCCATGCCAAAATAAATTGCTATGTTTTGCACTATCAAGGTAGATCTCAATTAATAGTAATCGATAATGTCAAGTGAATTCATCCATTTAAACTTTCAACATGTAAATCATTCAAGATATAGACTACGTTTTGCTAAGGGCTTTTGTGACATCAGTTCAGGACATCATCACCTCTAGGAAATGAATCACTTCATGGCACCAACAAATTTTAAAATTAAAAAACATCTAGGTGAAAAGAAATCTGGTTTCCGAAAGGTGACCATTCCTGATATTTCAATCTGAATGCCCCTTGTATCCAACCAAGCGTAAAATTTCATAAACTGTAACAAACTTCGTACAACTTGTACTGTCTGTTTATGAGGGACCATTGACATTTGCTTGATAATTTGAAACTACTGTGTAGTCTCCTAGCTACTGAAAATCAGATTCAATAAGTTTACCATCAATACCTTCACATCCCCTAGTTCTTTGAACGTGGGTGAAAGAATTCCTGGCACAAAAAAGTCAAGGCAAACACTGGCTGCCTCGTAACAACAATGCAACAAGGATATTAGCAGTTACTGAAAGCAGCCAGTCAGCAGACGATCACTTACTCTTTGAGTAGACGGATTAATTTTTTGTGCAGTTTTAACGAAATTAAGTTTTACATATAATTGTAAATACCGGTAACGGTAATTGTTTGGCGGATCCCTGAACTTGAACGATGGGTGACCCTAGTGATCTCAAGACTAAGCAGAGAAATCAAAATGCAAAAGGTCGTTTGATTGCAAATGGTGAAAAAGCAACAAGAGGGAAGGTATGTTGACATTTTCGTAAGGATCAAATTTCAGGTAAAACTATTAAAGATTATTTAATATGCAACAGCACTCTCACTGTAATCCTTGTACAAATACGACGAAAATGTTCAGATTGGGATGACTGGCATGTTGATGAAAGCCAATTCGGAACACAGGACAGTTTTAGTCATTTGAAAATATATTTTCTGCATTTGGTTTTCAGCAGGTAGCAGATCTAGTTTAGTTGAAAATTCCCAATATTTACACAAGATATTAGAATTCTTAACGTGAAACGGATTTCTTCCCAAATATTGACTGATACACTGTAGTAAAATGTAGCGAATAGAATGTTGCAGTTGTGACTACTTATCTCTAGATGGATTCGTATCGGTTTTGTTTTGTTAAAATTATTTTCCATGTAACCTAGGTGTCTCAAACTTGATGGTTTGTAAACATCATGTGTTATAGAATTTGGATTTACGTTAATGGTTCCTGGCTGTACTTGCAAGCAAGACACACTGAAGATTCAACATGAAAATTATTTGTATTTTGAATGGGATGCATCAGTAATGGTCCATAAAATTCCCCAAAATAAGCCTACGCTTAGACATTGTATTATTAAGTGGTAAAACAGCAATCATCGTGGACTACAGTATACAGATGTGTAATATTTACACATTACAACTGCTTTGAGTCAAGCATATCTAAGATATTTGCACAGACTAAAACTTAGGTCACGTCTCAAAATCAAACATCCATATTTGTTAACACTTTGCATTTGAATTGACATTCATTTTATGAATACCTGTTCAGAATGATAAACCCTTCAGATTGTGTCAACTGTGTGTCACTTGTGTGACTATTAACCTTGACTGGCTGGTCGTAGGTGCCATAAATGGAAAATCCCCTTTTGGACTAACTTTCTGGTGAGTGTTGGGAATCTCTTGGTGAACAAATACAGGCAACTTGTTTTTTGGAGAATATAAGTCCTTTCTGTAGGGCCACTGATATCCTGTTGAGACTCCTGGCATTGTCTGCTTTGAGTTTCAAAGCAAGAGTGGACCCCTCACTTGCATGCTTTTTGACCCGTGTGACACCTGCTGTCCCATCCTTCAGAGCCGGCATGGTAGCTGAGCCATTCTGGTCCACACACTTGTTCACACATCTACAAAACCTGATGGGATTTAAACCCATGTTCGAGTGTGCCAAGGAACAGTGCTCTAACTGTTTGAGTCACTCCGGCTGGTCAACATAGGTAACTGAGTAAACAGGATGGGTCTCTGTCCACCAATACACCTGTGGTGTATATTTTGAATACACTCAGTTTTAGTTGAAGAATTATTGGCAATTTTAATGTTCAAAATAATTTTGACAGTTTTGTTTACGCAGCTGTTTTGGAAACATATGAATATCAATGAAGCCGGTGAATTTCACTTTTGAATAATGGGAGGACAGCTTGATTGATTAGTTACCTGAAAAGATGCGATGTTATAATAACAGTAAAAAACAATCGGAGATCTCCTGCCGTTACATTACTAAGGAAACACCCACATTTTTGTTATGCAATACTGACAATAAAATGATTATATCTAAACTTGCTGCACATCTCTCCGGCTAAAATTACCGTCGATATGAACAAACAACGACATTACTGCGGATGATAGGTCTTGTCGAAATAAAATATATATTACACAACAAGCCCTTCAAAATAACGCAACACTTGACCCATTTCTTAACAATTTTACGTTTACGTCATTTTGAAAGTGACAATTGTTTTCATGGAAGACGTTCAGACGGAAGGGTTGA
>JBCAUG010356824.1:0-16825 GCA_038406175.1 Haplosyllis leylae
ATATAAACTTAGTTTCCTCTTCCTGCCACAACAAGTGTCCCTTAGTACTTTATTTCTGTCTCCTGTAAATTTATTTCGATTAAATAACATTAAAAAGTTAGGTCAGAAATTATCGGCTAAGTCAGAAATTTTTACCAAATGTTTATGTAATATTGACAACAATCTCAGAAATTTCTGACTCATTACATATAAGTCCGAAATTTTTGGGTAAATAAACAACTATTCAGAAATTGTTACCTTAAATTTTGTGTGTAATTTATTACGAAATGACAGACACATGCACCTTATTTTACACACGTAATTCCTTATATTAATTATAATTTACTTCTTACTAAGAAAATTGAACAATATAAAGTAATCCAAAAAATTATATTGGCCTTTATATCACTTTTTGGGCCACTGAGCACTATTAATACAAGCGACCAGTAATATTTGAAATTAACATACCCATTCTATCTTTCCTTAGGCGCACTGAAGACTATATATACCAGGAAGTTTACTTTACTAGCTAATTGGAAGGATTACTTTGGATTTCCAGTTTTAATCTATTTATGCGACATTTACATTTGGAAATTTGTCTTCGACGAAAATGAGGCTTCATCAACTTCCGCCCATTGACTAACATTGAGTCAGAAATTATTGAGATTTCCGCAAACGTCCGAAATTTGTGATGTTCCCTCAGGGTGATCATCATGACAGATATGTACCAAAGCAGTCATTTGACTGAAAGAATCAATAAGAGTCGTGAAAGTATTAACAGCAAGATGGGCTTTATAAATATAAATTACACTAGCGGATATAGAGGTAACACAATTCTTACTTGACAGTTAATAATGAAAGAGATTCCAAGGCCCAAAGGTGGGCCTACTCCTGGATTCCCCACTGACAAAATACAAAATTTAGCCTGCATGTATAGTGGCTCTATTTTTGATAATTTGTTCATTAAAGGAAGATGGTGATCGTTGGAGGTGCAAAGGATTTCCAAGAATTATCTGACATACTAGCAGAGTTTGCGGGCCTTCGTGTAGACTTTTGCATTTTTAACTATCAAATGTGCATTCTCCCACTTTTCTTGAACTTTTTCTTCTAATTTTTTAACTTACATTTGTGTGCAATACAAAATATTTCATGTATTTCCATGCAAGATATTATGCATATTTCTTTTGTTGAAGGGACAAATCATAGGTATTAAGTATTCTTTTGAATTAGGTTGCACACACGTTGCCCTCAAAACCAGGAACCCTAGAAGCCGTGGCAGTTCACTATAACTTTAAAATATGTATGTTTCTACTTTTCTGAGCACCACTTTTTGAAATTTCGAAGCAGTTTCACGTGGAAGTAAGACATCGTTAAGGTAATCATGCATGCAAAAATATTTTACTTTAATTGGAAACCAATGTCGGTCTGCCCGTTTTGTTCAACTTTGTTTGGCTCGTATTGACAAGGTAAGAGAATGACAGACTTTAAAAATTAAAAAGATTCTATGAGTTCATCCACAATAAAGCAGACTTCCATCCTTCTACTTTTCGACTTCGCCCCAGGAGAGGAAGCGAAACTGGACATACACAAGAACTACAAAAGGCAAGTGAGTCTAAAAACACTAAACATTAAAATAAAGTTTAGGTCATTGTCTGAGTATCCAAAGAAGAATAGATTTAGCTTTTTGTTTTCGACTACAATTTTGCATCTGCTACAAAACTATTCAAATTTTGCGTGCTAATTAACCCACTGAGCAGTGATAAAATGATAAAAATCGTTAGACAACTCAATATATTTAACAGAAACTAATATTAAAATTTTATACAAATGGAAGCAGAAAGAATGAAACCAAAGATTGATTCGGTCAATTTCAGAGGCATCAACACAGCAAAGGACCTGGACGAACTTGTACATCATTATGACACTTGGGCTCCGAACTATGATCAAGTAAGTCATTGCAGGCTAAATTCAATGTCAATGGCGATCTAGGGCAATTTCATGCGGTTTTTAAGAAATTTGGAGGCAAACCTCACTTTTTTTCCAAATCAGTGCTTCCAACTTACCGCACAGGGAGTTAAATTTCTGATGGCAAAATTGAGTAAAGCGGATATTGCAATGAAGCGTTTATGACATGAGGGACCTGAGCGTTTATGTTGACCATGCTGTCCTTCCCCATGACTAACTGACAAGATTTTTACATCGAAAAAACAGATGGATGGACATAATCTTTTTATCCTTCTGAGTCATCCACCCCACAATTAAATAATAGCTAAAATGGAAACATGTACAAACAGGGGTCCATGAAAAATTGTCACTTTTTCCAAAAATTAAATAATCAAATATTTCTCAAAATGCAGACGCATTAAATAAATGTGGCAGAGATGGTTAAATATAATTTGAAGAGTTAGGTGTACAATGTTGGAGCCAAAGTGCTGAAATTTAATATTTTTCTGAGAAATATATCAAAACCTCATCTTTGGCATTTCTGTAAGAAAAATATTGAAGGCTAGAAAACTACTTTTGGCACAGCGTGCGGACAACCACCTCTATTCTTCTCTGTGGGACATTTCAGTCAGCATATTTGAGTTTAAGTTTGAGTTTTCAGTTTAAGTTTTATTTTGTTGTCCGTTCTTTTCACACATATTATTAATTAGAAGTTTGAGTAGCATATTCCACCAAATTTATCAATGACTGTAACAAATTTAACGTAGGAAACGCAAGGTAAGAAGTAATTGCCAGATCTGTCAATTTTGTTTTCTGGTAATTGTGGAAAAACTCGATTGTAGAGTTTTCTTTCAGTGAATTCAGCGTGAAAGATAAAGATAATTCAAAGAAGTCGATTTGTCCAAGTTTTGCTCACCTGATTTGCTGTGTGAAGTGGTAACAGGTTTAACTGTTATGAAGTAAGTAATAATATCTGTGATTTCCACAGATATCCATCCTAATTAGGAGAGTTTAGTATGTGAAACCTCTTTAGTAGGGCAAAAGTAAAACTTGTTGAAAATTGTCTGAAACATCCAAAAACACTGAAACCTCAATTCTCAATATGTCCGATGAGGGCTGATGACATGGGAGAGGGTGGGGTGGATTCCTTCGGAAAAAAAAAATCAGGAGGCAAACCTGCAAACAGATTCCCAAAAAGAAATGATAAAATGTTCGCAAAAGTGTACATAAAAGGTAGAGAAGAGAATCGCCTTGATTCAAAGAAATAAATAAAAACTTCTTATTGGTGATTATTGCTGTTGTAATTCCAAATAACTTTTAAAGAAATTAAATAAAATATGCGTGCACCAAATGAATTCCTCGCCATGGAAATTACCGTTTGGTGCAAAGAATAAAACAAGCACAATTTGTACATTAATTACCTGACTGCTTTGTATCAATACTGAGGCAATAAGTTAGAAAGTTGTGCAAATTTGCTACTGAGTGTGACTATTGACAAGATATTGTACTTTTTTATGTGCCAATATAGTACATTGATGATTTCCTACAATGTATCCAGTGTTCTCTTCTCTGATACAAATCTATTTTGCCCTTGGCCATTTAAAAAAATAATGCCACTGAAAATAAAGAAAATTGTCTTTTGGGCAAGTTGATGTTTTTCCAAATTTGTCTCATTGGGTTAGACGGTAAAATCCAAAACCTAAAACTTCTTCAGAAACGGTTATTTGGAATAAAGGAGATATCATTGGGTAATTGCGTAAAATTACCTCCTTTTAAAGTTTCTTAAATTGGTTTTGTCACACGAAAGGAACTCAGCACATTTGGACACAAAAAGCATTTGGTTGTGCAGGAAGTTACAAAAATCACAGGGAAAAATAGGAATGTGAGGATTTTGGACGTAGCTGCTGGTACCGGAATCTGTGGAGAAATGGTGAGTCTCTGCCATCCCGCCTTGGTTCTGTCAATGGAAAGCTCGAGCAAGTGGAACAATTTGAATCAATTTTATTTTGACTTATTATGATTCAATATAAAGTACAAGTCTTCTATGTCAAGTATTTTATAATACAGATCACAAATTTCAATCTTTATTTTTAATGATGTAATATAAAATATTTGATGTTCTTTTCATCAGTTGAAGAAAGAGGGATTTACCAATGTGGATGCTCTTGATGCAAGTCAGGAGATGCTAAATGTTGCGAGACGAAAAGGGATCTACAAAGTCCTTCTATGTGCCTATGTTGAACAGGGGCGCTCTTTGCCAATAGAAGACATTAAGTATTTGAACAAAACACATACTCGAAGATTCTCTCTCTTATCGAATTTACCCAATGTATCATCCATTTGTACATAAATGAAAAGATGCTGGCAGTGTGTGCTACAAAGCAGAAATCAAAAAAGTTCGGATCAGATTTATCAAAAATGTCTCTCCCATTTAAAACCAGTTTTCTTTAATTTCTTGTGGAATTTTTTTCAATCTTTTGGATTTTGATATTTGTCCTTTGTCCAAGTTATCACTAGTTTACATTTTTATCAATGTTCAATTGAAATGAACAAAAGTGACGTTGCGTCCTTGACCCAATTGGTGGCACATGCAAGGATGTCATGATGTCATGGCAGCATTCTGTGTAAACAAATTCCAACCAATGAATGCAGCTTAAAGTAGGCCTGTTTATCATAAAACTGCCAAGGCCCTTCACATCTATCCCAAGATGTTAAAGGCCTATCGACTCAACCAATAAGGTTACTCTAACGAGCCACCAAAAACCCAATGAAATGCCTGTGAAATAAATCATTTTATCAAAACGTTACAGATACGTATGATATCTTAACAATTGTTGGAGGCCTAGGAACGAATCATATCAGAGAAGACTGCTTCATTGAACTATCCAGAATTTTAAAGCCAGGTCAGTAAGCAGGTTGGATTATCTGCGGCAGAGACTTGCCGGGATTTTGCCTCGTTTTACTTGTCTGAAAGTTGGAATTAATATTCACGAGAAAGCTCTATGTTATTTTGTGCATAATCATGAAATTTGGTGTTCCATCTCAACATTTTAGGAGGCAGCATAGTCAACATCACACCAGTTCATGCCTTGGGTTCCCAATCCCAAAGGACTTTGTTTGAAAGAAAAATGCTGCAGAATCATAAGGAAAAAATACTGTATTGGATTCAGAGTATTCACGTGCCTGTGTATTTCAATGGGGTTGATGGAATCATGTACTTATTTCAAAAACCTAATATAATTGAAACATAAAATTTGGTGTGCATTTTGTGCACTCTCTCGGGATAGTAATGTATTTACAATAGAATCACACGTCTTGTTCAAGTTAAAGTGTTTTATTTTATAACCAAAACTTTAAGTAATAGAATGTATGGCGAACTAAACTCTTTAAAAAATGTCAAAAAAAGAATAAGTCACACCAACTTCATTTTTGTGCTTTGTTTTCACTTTAAGTAGAAATATGATAATTTTTTTTGCGTTGTAATGCAAAGTGTATCTGACTTACAATCGGAAATACTTCTTTTTCTGTGATGATTGAAAACGTGTTCTTACGATAATTTTTCATGGGTTGTTTATGAACAAAATGTGCAATTTTAAGCGAGGTAGCTGTAGAGTAGCGAGTGGAAAAATAAATTTCAAAGAAAAATTAAATCATCGCAAAATGTAAAAAAAAATCTGTTTCACTATGATAATTTTTTCAACATACACATTCAAAAACATGTAAAATTGAACATTTTGTTCCACATTCAAAAATATTTATCAAATAATTAATTATTGACATAACAAATGACCATGCATGAAACCTTAATCAGTATTACTTGCCAGTCATTACGGATGGTATCAGTACAAGAAATAAAATAGATCTGTATCTTTCAGAAAATTTACAAATTACAAACTATCTAATCAAAGTTCAGAATTGCGCTCTAATATTGCAAATAAGTTTGTACATCTAGCATTGAAAAAATACCATTTTTATCTTTTTAGTTCATGCCTTGGCTGGAATGATTCCTCATTTAACGCACAATCCTTGATGCTTTGGGCTGCAGATTTTTTTGGAAATTATCCTGCATAGTTACTTTATGTATGCACCAATGTTTGTGGAGAAATAAAACTCACAAAAATCATGAAAAGGACCTCCAAACACTGTTTGAAAACAAGAAATAATTTTTTGCATAACAATATATTTTAATTGCCTCTTCTTTTACCAGGGAAGGTTGTCTACATCTACGTTGCCCCCACAAAGTACAACTCCGACCTTTTTAATGGAAGGGTCAAGTTTCTTGAATTGTTCCGTAAATAAAGCTGCTACGGAGATTGCTGCGCTGGTTTCAACTATCAACTGAAATAAGAATAGTTTGTCTAACAGCCTGATTGCATGCACAAAGTACAACGTTACATTACTTAACTACCGCTAAATTTTCACAACAGAAAATTACTCTTCCCCATGTACCAGAACTATAGTTAGTTCATTGTATCTCTTGAAAACTACCCAGTCTGATCTCCAAGAATGAATCCTTACCTTCATCCTGGACCAGACAAATTTCATGGCATCTACTATTTGTTTGTCATCCTACAGAAAAAAAACGTCAATGGCGTTATCAATCAAAACATATTCTTTCATCATAAGAAAAAACATAAATGACAGAGCTTCATTTTCTGTTTTGTTTTCACCTAAAGTATAGTAAATTTAAGAAAAGGAAGTGTTGATAATCTTTACATTGTAAACTTACAATTGGAAATACTTCTTTTTCAGCCATGTCATAAAGAATCGGAAATGTTTTGTCTCCCACCCACTGAAGTCTGCATCCCTCTGCTATGGTGTCCAAGTATCGTGGAGGTACAGGCCAGGAACGTTCGCCTTGGAAAACGATGTTTGATAATAGATGGAAGTAACATTTGTAATACTTATGAAAAATATGAGCTTCTAAACCTTGGATAAATGAAGACATGTCTTTATACCTGATATCAATCTTTCTTGCAGCTCTTTACCTTTGGGTTCCACAATAAATACTAAAAGAAATAAAGCGTACATTACCTAATGGGGTAATTCAAATAACTTTTACTTTGGTAGCTCCATTAAGCAACTGTGAAAACAAAGTTAAATACAGCTTACTTCCAATTGTAGCCTATCAAATCTAAATACGAACGATTGTTTACCTTTGCACGAAGGTTTCACTGATTTCACGTACAGACAACATCCCGAAGACAAACCACCTCCACAGATTGACACAAATATTGCATCTAAGTCAGGGACTTCCTCCAAGAACTCCATTGCAATAGTTCCCTGAAACAGGACAATTCGAACAACATCTGAAAACCTATTTTATTAAATATAAATATAGATCTACTTTTAAATTACAGTGATTAACGTCGATAGTTATGGCACTGAAAAGATATTTATACAGTAATTATTCCTGCCCAGAAAGGCATTACTAGCTTTGGGGGGGGGGGGTGTGAAAATATAAGGTTTAGCAGTGGTAGACCATCATCTTATGTTACAATTTCTGGTTGGACCCAATAGAAATGCTTCATTTCCAAACACACCTTTTTTGTATGACCACACACATATATGGTCTTGTGTGGATCTCTCAAGTCCTTGTTCACCCCTACACTTCACTATGCTCCCGTGTAAGTGAAGTGCATTGTAACGCTAGTAATGAGTTGTTTGGCATCATGTGATTTTTCGCAGAGAGAAAATCCAATTAAAGTTACCAATGGTGCAGATAAAATCAAATAAATACGATGTATTCCTATGAAGTTTGATTTATGATCTGAAAGCCTCAAAGATTTTATTTGGAGAAATATTTACTTACCTGACCTATGATAACATCTGGATGATTATGGGATGAAATATACTGTTGATTTCTTTCTTTGCTGAGTTTTTCACAAGTTTCCTCCCTATACATGTATCAAATATGGAATAAAAAAGAGGAAACATGAAATTCTACAAAAAGCATAGAAAGAGGGTGAAGAAAGATAAAATATCCCAGGCTTTGTAAATGACTGGGTTTTAATTCTGGTACCAGTGTAAAGTTTTCAGTCACCCTCATTTTCATTTGCCCCCCCCCCGGGTGATTGAAATCAAATTTTTGATTTCAGTTGTCCCCCTATTGATTTCAGTTACACACCCCTAATTTATGGGTATTGTGATACATTGTACACAATGTGGCAGATGAACCCCAGTACCTGTAAAAAAGTCAAATGTAACTGTCAATGCCTGTAAAAAAAGTCAACTGTAACTGTCAGACTCGTAAAATTTTTGAAGTGTCAGTGCCTGTAAAATTTTACAGGTGCTGACACTTACAGTCAATTTTTTTACAGGCACTGACAGTTACAGTCAACTTTTTTTACCAGTGCTGTGGTTCATCTACCGATAAATTAGGGGTGGGTAAATGAAATCAATAGGGGAACAACTGAAAACAGAAAATTTTTTCATTCACCCCCCGGGGGGGGGTGACTGAAAACAGGCCTTTCTGAAAACGTTTCACCGGCCGCCTGTGTGTACAGTACAGATAGTGAAGACAATTGCAATTCAAGGATTATAAGCAAGGGCCTCTAGCCAGTCAATCAGTTGTCATTTACATATGATGAAGCTGAATAAAGAGCAACTGAAATGCAAGTGGAGTGCTTCTGTTGTCATACAAGATACACAGCCACTACATCGCGAACCCATATCGTGAGAAGACATGAAGATATTAAAAAAACGGAGTCTGTGCTTCGGTTGAAATAATCACAACAATACCTGGATTGAACAGACGGTTCACAGAAGACTAAGTCTGCACCGTAACCACGAATAGCGTCACACTTGATGTGGGGAGTGGTGCTTGGCACGACAACGGTGCAGGGTAGCTTAGCTATCTTCGAGGCGTAAGCCAGAGCCTGTGCATGATTTCCGCTGCTGTGCGTTATCTAATTGAAAACAAAATCACATGAAAAAATAATTCGATTTCTAATTCGAATTCAAATTAATAGATATCCAGTTCGCAAGCCAAATGATTTACTGTTGTTCCACCACTAAACAGTTCAACATTACGGGATAAACGATACAATGGAATTACTTTATTACGGGGGGAGGGGGTTGTTTTCACAGCCGCTGTCTGTTAACAAGGGGGAGGGGAGGGGTACCCGAGACCAGGACGGAGGTACCCCTGCCTCCCCTTCCGTCGCCCTCCCTCCTCACCCACAAGCCAGGACAGGGGTAATCCTCCTTCCCTCCCCTCTCCCTCCCTGGGCCAGGATGGGGCTATCCCTCCATCCCCTCCCCTCCCTTCCACCCCTCCTTCTCCTTCCCCCACCTGGCCAGGACAGGGATACCCCACTCTTCCCCTCTCCCTCCCTTGCGCAGGACAGGGCTACCCCCCCCCCCCGTCCCTGGCCAGGACAGGGGTACCACCTCCCACTTGGCCTGGATAGGGGTACCCCTCCCTCCCCTCTCCCCTGCCTGGCCAGGACCAGGACGGTTGTACAGCGCGAGCAGTATGCTTCTTGTGGCGTTGTATTTTTAGTACATTTTAGTTACTCATTCAAGGTAAAGCAGTTAAGTATAACAAAGGATATTCAAATCGAAAATCGTTAGCTAGAAATACCCACCACACCAGATGTTTGGGAATCTTTCTCTTTCAGCTGCAAGACCTGAAAGTGGACACGAGGAACTAAAGTAAGGATTAATCCAAGCAGTTAATCTTCTATGTTCTACATACCAAATTGTCAAAGGTATCTCAAAATGATTCCTTTCTAGACGGTGGGTAATTATCTGACCTTCTCACCGTTAAAACTGAGAACGTTTAATTGCCCTTATTGGATTCAGTACATATCGAAGCAATGAATTAAGGGAAATTTAGTCAACTTCATTCGAAGTCAATGTCGAAGTAGGATGTCCTCATTGAGATAACATGTTCACGTAAGATTGTTCAATGACCCGAAACCATGTTTCCAAGTTGGCTATTTTTCCCTGTATTCATTGAGTCGGGTAATCGTCAGATCTCTTTGACAAAGACACTCAGCAACCCCTTCATATTGTTGATCTCATGAAGTAATCAAGTTTTCACAAACACACAGAATTGATAATACTGGCAATATTGGCATCAGAGACTTTACTATGTGAAAACAAAATAATCTAGCGATAAAATGTCACCACAGTGAGTATTGAACCTGGGACCTGATGCTCTCCTCTCTGAGCTACTGAGGCATCTACTACTTGGGATATCCTTTAAATTGTCTTTTGTTTCTGCACCACTTCAATCTTGGACTTCGTTCATTTAGTCAGAACCAATGGAACTTGACCATGTGAAGATCTTAGATCTCCCAAGTAACACCTGCCTCAACAGCTCAGAGAGGAGAGCATCAGATCCAAATGACTGAGGCCCCAGGTTCAATGCTCACGTTTTGTTGCTGATTTTTTTTTGTTTTCCGGTGGCAAAGCCTGTGATGCCCATATTACGATCATTGCCAATTTCGGCTATTTTGTGAAAAACTCGATTCTGCAGGTCTGCAGATGTTCTGAGCTTTCGTAACTATTTCATCTTTCGTAACTATTTCATCTTTCGTGACTATTTCATCTTTCGCAACTATTACTACAATTTTCCAAAAGAAATTCAAATAAATTGCATTTTCACTTTGTGAAACGGTTTTTTATTATGGTGTCGAATGTTTAATAAATTTTGAAAATCAGGGACCTAAAGAAGAAACTAGTTAAAGGAACGATTTGTGTTAAATTATTGTGGCATTTAGTCCCTAGAATTCATCATTGAAACGGGGTAGGGAGAGAGACTTTTTTGGTCCACAAGACCCTCCTGGATCACCTAGGACATTGCGTGTTATCTTTTCAACTTACTGTATTTAGTGCTCCCCTGACTTTGAAAGATCCTGTTTTCTGAAAGCTCTCACATTTGAAGTAACATTGCCTTCCAACAAGTTTATCCATGGTGGATGAAGTCATAACAGGAGTCCGCATGATGTGCGGCTGGATCCGTTTGGCCGCAGCGTTTATATCCCTCAAATGATTTGCCATCTTGCATTCACCTTGAAAAATTTCGTCAGGCAGAAGATGACACTCTCACTTCTTTGTTGTAATGGTTCTACTGGTGTGATATGTAGGACAAATAAGGTCAGGCACACGTACTGGTAAGAGTTACATGCAGGTCTTGATTTCCTTTTTAGGACACTTCACCGTCTGTTCACTCGAATGGTAAAAACACTGTAGGGATCATGCTAATGGAATATCATTTTAATTCTTTTTTTTTTCTTATTTTACAAAGGTGCTCCACATGATTATAAATAAATTATATGGTCCTTGCTCTAGTGACCAAATATGTGCAAAGAAACCAGAAAAAAGATTGGAATGCATACTAAAAATAATACCAGTGCAAATGTTTGCGAAAAATAGGCATACCAATGAAATTAGTTGTCTTGCTTTTCCCCAAATTTTAATGTACAAACTATAGCACATCACTTCTATCTTGTCAACATTCGGGGCTCTTCAAAATGTAAACATTTCCTTATCGCGTGACCATTTGACAAAAAACAAACATAAGGAATTAGTCTGTCAACTTGTGGGATCATGATTAAATCAAGACCTGTTTTTCTGGAATGGCTACACGCAATGATTTTGGATCCAAGGCTTTTGGCAAAAGTAGTGCAATTCTTTGATTGAAAACGGTTCTTGACACTAATGGCTGCATCAAAACATAGCATTCAAATCAAATTACTGACCAGTTGTCATGGCCTTTGAAGCCAAAATTAATTACATTTACAGATTAAGCATTAAATTAAATAATGGATCTAGTTTTAGTTGAAAACAATAATGATTGACAATTTAAATATATGATATATTTTTGTGATCAAGCAGTTAATCAGTGATGGATCGAGGATTTCCGAGACGGGGCGGGAGGGGAGTGCCAACGCCTAAGGTTGGAGGAGGGGTTGGTCAAATTTTTCCCGAAAACTGCATGAAAATGAAAGAAATTGGACCGGTGGGACGCGTTCCTGGTGCCCTCAAATGTAATGTTAGAGCCACTAATGTTAACCATCAGTCATGAGCAATTCTGGACGACAAAATATGAATGCCAAAAATTCTAATATTTTTATTGTCTTTCGTTTTCAAAAGTGTTTCTGTTAATTCAATAATTGGATACCCAAGCTTTAAACCTAAACTTGGGAAAATCTGAGAGATTCAATTAAGCGAAGCCAGAAGTCCAATGACTCACCAACTAAGATACTCGGCAGTCGTCCGTCTGCCAGACAAAAATACAGATTTCATGACTAAAGGAATATCCCTGTGTTTTCATGCTATTCAACTTTATAATATCAACAAATCTGCTATTATTTGAATGTCAGTAAATTTAGCTGTATTAACAGCGTTTCAGAAACCGCGTGCAATTGCATTTTATGTTGAGGTGATCTGAACTATGTAGTTTTAGTTACTCTAATTCTGATATTCACAGCTCTGCCTTTTGGAAAAGCTGTGAATATCAAAGACATTCTTTATTGGAAAAATATTCAAACACAGTTCAGATCACCTTAACATTACATATTATTTTACAGCATTATTTTCTAGTTAAAGTATTACTTATGCTTCAAAATATATTTCCTAACAGACAACTACTGCAAAATGAATGTTCTGTGCCCTCGAAAACGGTCAGAAATTGTTGGAACTTCTGCAAGATGCACTGGTCAGTTTTTGCCATGCAGTGCAAACACACATCCGCAATTGCCGATGATAGCACTCATAATATATTTTTAATATAACATTTTAAGTTATAATGATTACTTTGCTGCTACGTGCAATACGTGACTATTTATTTTCCCATTAACATAAGGTCAAACTAATGTCAGTGTTCATATTTAGCCAAAGAGACAATATGCGACCTGCAACTACCGGTACTTTAAATGTTGAAACGCCCATATTACCTAATGTTGGTACCTCAGAATGTAGACCATAGAATGTATCCAAGATAAAACAGAACATCCAGCACCATTTATGGTTTTAATGTTTGTTTCCTTTAGAGCATGCGCAACAAAATATTCTTTTATTGAATATTTACACGTTGGTTTAAAGCTGCATGGCTGCTGCAAGCAAGTGAAGCTGTGTTGAACATTTCGTGAGATTTCCCATAGTCGTTGATTTCCAGAAGCTCATAGAGCTTGACGTGCTAGTTTATTGTTTTTGAAAACAAGTTCAATCCAGACATTGTATTGTTACTTTCAGTTGAAAAACATCCGTGATGATATTACATTGCTGTCAGCAACATCTGAAATGTAAACACAATGAACGTAATAAAACATCGGAATTTGACCATACCAGAAACAGAACAGTTGCCAGCAACTTAAATAGAAAATTGTAATTTTATCGAAGATGAGCGAAACTATTCTGGTTCATTAGTGATGAGGTCACATAACCAAGGTAATATGCAAACAAGTCAGCATCATATTACATCCTGAATAAAGTTCAGAAAATACTTTCATTTTTTAGAAAGTCAGAAAATTCTGACCAAAGTTTTATAATGGTCATCTATGAGAATTTCTTTTAGCTTTTCAAGTGTCTGGAAGAAATCATTACTTGCACCAACTATTTGATGGTAGATAATCATTTCTGACAGAAAGAAGATCCAACCTACGTAGAGATATTTCAATAATTGTACGTATTTAAAATTTTGACTAGACAATTTTAGTTAATCTTAAGTGCATCAATTATGAAATCGATGTTTCCATCGTTATGTTATGTTGTGTAAATTTAGAGAGAAACTGTGAAAATGACTATGAAATGTACCAAAAATTATGTTAACTTAACAACAGAAATTGAAGTCTCTCTCCAAAACTGCAATACGTGGGGCAATCAACAGACATAATGGCAATGATGATGACAATTATAACAGCAAACACATTAGAATGGCACAGGCCCATTTTAAGGTACTTCTTTACAACATACACTTAGTAAATTTATTACCAGTTATTTGAAGAACATAATGTTTTAAGATATTTATGTGATATTTACTATCCAATTATTGAGTAATCCCACTACAAAGATAACCAAAATTTTCTCAAATTTGGCATAGTGAAACTTCTTAACACTTCACACAATGTTGCAGATGTTACAAACTTGTGACTTGAGATCAAAACAGTTGAGTTATTTAATATGTTTCTATTTTTAATTGAGATTTTTATCAAATTCATAAGAGAAAAGTTTGTAGATTATTAGTAACAACATAGGTGTTGAAAGTTAATGAGACTTCATGAGTGGAGCAGAGTGGTGCTATTTTGCACAAAAAGAAAACCTTCAAATTGTTTTTCACAGTGCCCTACAGTAGATAGAATTCCAATCGATAAGTGTTATTTTGTCTCCCAGAAAGGTTCATGGTCCACTAACTGTCAGAATGCATTGTAATTGACCACTGTTAAATATGCAGCTGATGGTCAATTTGACTTATTGTCATTGAACAATGGCTGTGATGTCAACGTTCTAAAGAACAACCTTACGTCAGATGAGCCAAAAGAAGGTTGGAATTATCACTATTGGAGAAGTTGTTAGTTCAATAAACTACTTAATTTCAAGGCTGTGAGACTAATATTCGGCTTTTCGTAAATAACCAATAACACAAAAAAGAGATATATATCTGTGTGAAACGTATTTCCTTTATCTTGAAACAGGCTCCAAAAATTTGAAAGAAATATTTTTGTTTTTCTACCAATTAATAATTTTCTACTGCTATGTTGCATACACAAAAAATAATTTTTCCTAACTGAAAAAAAGATGCCAACATTAGCAGTATTGTCTGTTCACGAAAAAATCGATTGTCTGATTATCTGTGAATGATGTCCGAAATTTAAACACGAAAAAGTATACCACTTTGTGGTACATCCAACTACCCAAACTGTCCCATGTACGTGAGATAAGGTCCGTGGGCTTTGATCTTACTTACTGATTTCTACCTGGTATTTCAGTATATATCTGATTTCTACGTTTAATTGCTCCTATGAATACCCTGCAAAATTAAAATGACAAATTATATATATTCCTACTCACTTCAGATTGCTGTGGTAAAAAGAGACAAAAGTTGTCACTGTATTTACTTAAAGTCCATTTATCGTTCCACACTGTAGGGTAATATCACTGATTGATGTTTTTTACTTCTTTGCGCTTGAGGAGATGCCGTCTTCTGACATATTTTCATGGCGTGATAATACCCCTATTCAGTGACAGGTTTAGGTCATCCAGAATCGGTATTATTGTTGAAAGATAGATAAAAAATTAAATGACCATACTTCTTGATAACCACCAACAATCGGTTAAGTCAATAAAATACAAGTCAGAAAAACACATGGAATCAGGACTTGGAGTAGAACGTTTCGGATTCATCGCTTGTCCCCCACAGACACAACAAAACAGATTTTCTTACAAAGTGATGAACAAGGCCACGCAGTAAATCCCAGCTTGGAAAAGAAAAGCCGTTTGTTTGTATTCCTGCACTGTCGCAGAGTATAGAAAGTGGGAGCCGATGAGTCCCAACAGTCCTATCAAAGTTTGTACGGATGTAATGCTGGCAGAAATCGCACCTGTTACATATGTAAAAATTTAGCTCTGCAGAGAAATTTTCACCAAAATTATGACTTTGCAATTTGAATTATCACAAAGGACCTCAGTAGTTGGCATGTGATGTCAACATGCCAACTGGCATTAATACTTGTAATAAAAGAGATTAAGATCTTATGGAAGTACTAAACACAAAGACAATGCGTGTCTTAACGGCCGTCAATATAAGCATAACATTGCTCATTGGACAACAGATTTATACATATTCATTTCGTAAATTTTGGTTAGTTGTTAATAAAGATTCATAATGCAAGCTATGCCTTGTTATGAGTGCTAAAAAGGCAGTATGGAACATGGATTTAATAGATCTCCAATGATATACATTTCTAAAGTTTAGTCTAAAAGTGGTTCAGAATTTGAGGTCCCGAATTCTTTATAGGATCCTAGCTGAAATTTTGTCATATGATGACGGTTGTTCATTTAGTTTTCTACCAAAAATCACAATGTTTCTAACATTTTTTCCGACCATTGCTAATGATGTGTTTATTTAAGGATTTTACTTTGATTGAAGTGAACGTTTTAAATATTATTTATGGACTATGTTTTGTGCTTGATTGAAACACTACACGAAGTCAGCTTCAACACTGTTATATGTATATTTCCATTGGTGTTTACATTTTAGGCTAGTTCTTACCTTGTTCGTCAGCGCCGACACGTTTGGAAGAAAAAGATCTCAACATTGTAATAATTGGGTTTAAGAAAATTGACAACAGAGTTACTGAAAAAGTAATTGTCATGTTGAAAGTAAAACTTATCTTATGGAATCAGTCCACAAAATTAAATAGTCAAAGAGTTTCTAAGAAGCTAGAATTTTATTACCTCCAAAAGCTCCTAGCCTGTTCGTTACATATGCGAATCCAACAGGAAAAGCAATACCAGAGAGACATCCAAGCAAAGCTGTGTACAAGTCCCCTATGCGGGAGTTGGCAAACTTCACTGTCATCATGCCACCTAAAACCAAGTTTCCATCTTGGGAATATCGTTCAATGAATTTGTAAATTCTCTTCTATTTCATTAAAAACTCTATCACAGTAACGTCTTCAATCTGAACTCTTTTAATTTTTTGACAACAAAAAAGACACTTTTCCCTGGTGGGATTCAAAATGAACTACTGACTAGTTGAGTTGACAGCTTGTTCTAGCTTTTGACATACACATGTAATCTGTCGTACAATACAGATGCCCATTATTAGCTTTTCAGGGTATTTCACCTACACGGGGACATTGCAAATTGTCAGCTTGAAGAGTTCCACACGAGACCATATATGGTCAGACAAAAAAGGTGTGTCTGGAAATGAAGCATTTCTATTGGGTCC
>JBCAUG010356935.1:0-16825 GCA_038406175.1 Haplosyllis leylae
CCCTCCACCATTTCCCCATATGTTAAGAACCCCCTTTAGTAATCAATAAGCTGACTCTAACGAGCCAGCAATAAAAGTCAAATATCATATGTACATGATAACAATTCAATTACATTACCTTCAACATTTTTGTAGAGGCCTATCCAATATTTTTCATCCTCACTGGCGTCTTGATCTCGGGCCAACTGATCAATGAACATAGCCTCTTCCTGAGTCTAATCAAAAACATTTTTTTTCAAAGATCTCTTTTAAGAAGATTGTATGCCCATGGACAGTTTGTTTTAAATAAAGTCGCCAATCATGTACGTCAATTTAAGGAAAATTAATTTTGAATCAATACTTACCAATATGGATGCCAAATGAGCGTTCTCATCTAGACCTGTGCAATAGGATACTGCGTCATCATGATTCACTTGGATGTTAACGTTGACAAAGAAACAAGTGCTGTTGAACTCTTCAAATGCAGTGGGACAAGTGTCTTCAACTGTGATAAGGAAATAAGTTTTTGGGGTGAGAGTTTTTGGTTGGAACCCTTTTTCAGCAGGGTACCACTCTGGTGTAACATGCTGAAACAGCCCCCGTTTGAGGTACTTTACACCGGACACCGGTCAATTTTTACCGTTACAAACCTACCCCACCCTTGAGCCTTAAGGGGTGAGGGCATTATCACTTCCCCACTGTCCTTGGCACTTGAGCCCTCAACACCTGACCACCATTTCCCCTTCTACATTTTCACCTTAAATCCTCTTTCACAGAAAAGAAACATCAAATTTGAATTAATTGAAAATTTCAAATGTTACAAAGCTATTGAAACTTAAAATAAGACAAAACAGTTGACACATTATATGATATTAAAAAATCTGATTAAAATTAATCAATACTTTAATGTTAATTATATTTCAAAATATAATCTTTTTAAAATTAAAAAAACAACAACAAATAAATATTAAAATTTATATTTAAAAGTTTTAGTTTTATATCATTTGAAACTGTAAATTAATTCAATTTTTATATTTCCTTTTTATTTAAGGGGATTTAAAGGGAAAAGATAGAAGGGGAAATGGTGGTCAGGTGCTGAGGGCTCAAGTGTTAAGGAGAGTGGGGAACTGATAAGGACCTCTGCCCTAAGGTTTAAGGGGTGGAGGTAGTGCTATAACAACCCCCCTCCCTGTTTGGTGCGGGTACCTTTTTCACGGTACACCGGTAGGTAATAATTTCACTCTGGTCTGTTTTAAGTTTTGAATGCTGAAGCTGGGAACTTCTTTTTCAGTGTGCAGATACATCATGACAATCTAGGTCAAGTTTGAGTATCAAGGTCATTAGGTCAAGATAAAAGTCAAATAAACAAAATGTCATATTTATCTAACCTTTACAATATGCTTGAATTCCACTCAAACCTACTAAAAATCTGAAAGTTTGGGTCAGCATTACTCAATATCACGTTAAGTTTTTTTTTTAATTCTTTCTTCGAGTCTAGATTGTAACTGTTTTGATGGTACACCTTCGACTGTAAAAATGTGTTGAAAATGTGTTTGAGTAATTTATGCTCATGAATTATTAAAATTTAATCTATAGTTGTTTCTTCTCTTGGCTAAATACCACAGTTTTCGCTGAGTTTATTTAATTAATTTCTTTCCTAGATTCGTTATTAGATCCATGTGAAATTAGATCTATGTGATAGTGAGACTCATTTTTCCTGGATTGAATGAAAGGAGAACCTTCAGGAATGTTAGTTCTACGACTCTTTGTTGTAGAAACGAATTGCTCCCCAGGTTGTGTAGACTGTATGAAGTGTATCCTCGTACTCTTCCACAATATGTTATTTGCGGACAAAAATAGGAAAAATTGAAGCTGGAAACAAGATAGAATTTCCTGCTCTCGGAGCATTATTTTGATACAGTAGGACTTTCATTGAATGATGTGCATATCAGCCATTGTTACATATTATGACATTCCAGGTCCAGGGTAAACCGTAATTCAATTTGATTTGTCTGGAATTGATCAGATAATAAGGTTAGGTAAGGTAGGTAGGATGCACTCCAAGCAAATGCTGTATTGTAAACTTTATTTTTGTAGGGAATTGCTTCACAGGTTCATTTACAGATAAACTGCGAACTTACAGTAGGTCTCTTTCTAGTTGAACTTTTGTAATCATTTTGGAAGCCTTTTACTTCAAAACCATCCAGAAATACAACCGCATTTCGAAAGTCATGACACATTTTTTTGAGATGGACTAACAAATGGTTACTAGCTCTGCGATAGCGAGCCTGCTGGTGAAATTCTGATGTCCCCGCATGGCCAAAGTAATGTTTCCGTACAGTTCTTTTTGATAACATTGCTTCTCTTGCATTAGGTATCCCTGTCTGCCATTCTATGGAAATAAGAGTAGAAACGTGAATAGTTAAAAAAATATTGTTGAAAGGGGAAGGCTCTTACATCCTATTAATGAAAGAGGCTTTGATGACAGCAAAGATTAAAAAAATAGATGTAATTAGTTCTCAGCGCGTTTGCACAATTGTCTGTCTTTCCACAAGCAAAGCTCAATTGGTCATTTGAGCTAATTAATCCGCATCTTGAGAGTTGAACAAAATCTCCCGGAATCGTGGTGTCACGTTGCAAAGTAAGTTCTAATTTAAGCAGGTTTGTTTTCATGATTTTATGATTTAGATTCAAAGTTTTTTTACACAAGACTTTCTACAGATGAAAAGTGAAAGCAAATTGGTAGCCATATTTTCTCTTGTGCCATGTTCACAGAGATCGAGTGGAGTGGATCTCGGATGGCCTGCGTGACACATGGACGAGAGATATGAAGCTTAAATTGTACGAGAGGTCAACTTTTACTTTGTTAAATTAAAAACGATATTCTACAACATAAATACAAAAAAGAAGATATTGACGCATTTACATTTGCATCCTTATTAGGAGTGAGTGTCACTGCACATTTGTAAGGATACATGTTCAACTTCGACGATCCCCACGGTTCTAGGCTTAATAACTAGTCCAAGTAATGGCGTGTTCACACTGCACGGAACCGGGACCGGGACAGGGATCAGGGAAAAATGGGTTTGTATATATATTATGCAGAACTGTTCATACTGCACCAGAACCTGGAATGGGACCAGACCTATTGTCTCCTATTGTGCCAGTCCCGTTCCCTGTCCCTGTCCCGGTCCCGGTTCCGGGCAGTGTGAACGCGCCATAATGGTCATTACTGTTCCTGGTATTACTGGCGTGTCTGTGAATAAACTAGCGTAGTGAAAAGTGACGTACAGATCACTGGACAGTTGAATTAGCCATCAATGTTAGAATTGCCAAGATGAAATGACCAGGAGTTTAGTCCACATTTCCCCTTTCTTGGTTATGAATTCCCCTGAAGAAACATTGCGATGTTTCAGTGGATTTTTTCTTGATCTTGATAAAACATAAGCAAGAGTGAATTTCTGTGTGTTCCAAATACCAACTCACCCAAAATAGCAATGTGTGTTTATTTTCAGAAGCATTGAAATGGAACACAGTATTCTATATATTCACTTGCAGCCAAGATGAAAGTTGGCTACTTTCAATATAGATCTAAGAGGTGTTATGCCAAAGATATAAATGTCAATGTAAATAACTGAGAGCACTCGTTTGAGATTTTTAAACTCGGGAACATTTAGTGAATCTACATGATTACTAAATTAAAGATTAGATTTTGACATGTTTGTCTAAAATCGAGCAGAAATAAGGATTAACAACTTTTCTCTGATTAAAAATGGTATTAGGCCTCACCGTAAGGGGAGAGCTTGTAGATTACAGTTTACTGTATTGGTCAATGACGTAGGTTTTGAAAAAATAATGTGACTTCATGAATAGAGTAGACATACCCCTATACAACTGAGTTATTATGCAGAAAAAGGAAACCAGATGACGTCACCTTCTGGTCATTTTCCATAATGTCCTCTGGTGGATAGAATTCTCCAATCGGGGAACCGCACCGGATGAGATACGGGAAACAGCACTAGCACAATCGAGGTTTTCACAATCTCTCCGCAATACGAGAGTGTCATTCGACTTTTTCGTAAATAACCACTACACAAAATTGACATATCTGTCAACAACTAATTTTGTCGTCTTTAATCAGGGACATGAAAACTTTTGTAAAAGGAAAGTCTGTAATATACTGTTTAAAAATTACAAAGAAAAAAAATGGATGTATTCCTTAAACTACTGGCAATTCCTCCAACAATAAAGCACTGTGTTGACAGATATGTCAGAACTGTCAACATTGTCAATGTTGTGTTATTTACGAAAACCTTGAATATTGCCATTTGTGTTTCAGCTGTGTCAGTTGATATTTACTGGACCACTGAAGTGTCCAACCTTAAAATATAAACTCTTATGCCCAGTAATATCAAATGTTGCATTTACTAATATAATACTATTAGAATAAAGAAGAACTCTGAAAATGTATGTATGGGAACACAAATGGCAATAATGCTACTATTCTAGTTTTTTCAAAATGGGGAGGTTTTCATCTAATTGGATGAATTAGACGAATTGGACAGATGCGGTGGTGCTTGAAATAGGTGCTTTTTAAAGTTCCCCACAAGCACAGTTGACTCTATGGTGTAATGGTTAAAGCAGTTGGAATATAAGCAGGAGCTCCTGGACTCGAACCCCAACTTTTGTAAAAATTCTTTTTGTCCAATTCATCTAATTAGACAAGACTTTTGAAAAAACTCGATTGTTTTGCTATATTCCGTCAAAAAATAAGTAACCAAAAAAGAAAGCCTTTTCACTCAACTGTCAACGGAGAGGAGCAAATCAAGCCCTTGTGAAAACCAACTTGCAAGACAACAACCAAGTCAATAAGTTTTATAAACAACTGCTCCCTAAATATTTGCTTAAATCAAAACCCTTCTCACAACCTTGCTAAATAGACTTTTCTTCTCAATGGACACAAAAAGTCTATATCTGTTCATCGTCATAGTAACAGCCAATAAATGATAAATCAGATACTGCATTTTTTTTTAAAGTTTGTCATTTTGGTTCGTGTAGAGTATATTATCTCCTCAGCTTAACTTAGCTACTCTTGGCTTTGTTTTGTATAAACGTGCTCAGGAACTCTATGGGCAGCGGGAATATGATGGTGGAATTCTTTTCTGCTGAGATGGTGTTAAGAGTCTGCAGGTAGCGCAGCTGCAGGGCGGACGGCGACTCGTTGATGACGTCGCTGGCGTCTTTAAGGGCACGCGATGCTTTGTGCTCTCCCTCGGCCGCGATCACCTGGAAGCGGAGAAGAGACAGAGACATAGAAAACAAACGTCGCCACAACAAGCATTGCGTAACGTCAACGCAAACGTCTCTCAGCATATTTCACAAAAATTCCCAAAGGGGTAAGAGGTTTGTAAAGTGAGGGGAGGCGCGAAAGTACCGTTGTACTTTACAACAAATCAGTCTATCATGACGTCAACGGCAGCAAAAGCGTCAGTTTCTTTAAGTGATTGCACCCGTTCAGCGCTCAATATCATTGTGGCATTCGAGTTTTTCACAAATTAGCCGAAATTGGCAATAATGGCAACATTGGCATTAGACGCTTTACTACGTGAAAACAAAAATTCAGCAACCCCAGTGAGCATTGAACTCAGGGCCTAAGCCATTTAGATCTGATACTCTGCTCTCCTGAGCTATTGAGGCATGTGCTTCTTGCGAGATCTAAGATCTTTGTATGGTCATGCTCTATTGGTCCTAACAAAATGATCTAAGTCCAAGATTGAAGTGGTACAGGAACAAAAGACAATTTATGCCAAGTAGTTCATGCCTTAATGGCTCAGAGAGCAGAGCATTAGACCTGAATGGATGAGGCCCTGGGTTCAATGGTCACTGGGGTAACATTTTAATGTTGGAATTTTTTGTTCTCAGGAAGAAAAGACTCAGATGACAATATCGGCATTATTTCCAATTCCGTCTGTGAAAAACTCTATTGCTAGCTAAACGTTCAAACGTTACATTAAAAATGATGCCGCGCAGACTCGGAGAACTTCGGATACCCCGGCATTTCTGTGAAATGTGCTGTCCGTGTGCATGGTTTAAAACAACGATGCTGTGAGGTTTTTTTCATTTTTTAAACTTTTTGGCATTTTTAAAAAGAGGACTATTGTGAAATGTGCTCCATGCAGGATTCATCAAGTACATGTATTTATTTACAGCGTATTTTAATCAAATGAAATAATAGACCGACAAGGGGTTTCAGTTATTCAAAGGTATCATACTATGTTCATCATTTAAAGATGTAAAGATCAGATTCAGAAGAATAATTTGATTGGTGAATTATATTATACATTCGTTGGCAGATTTGAGATTTCTTGAGGAATGATGATTACTTGATCATTTCCCCCGAAAAGCCCAATGAAAAAAGGAGGCATTTTGCTACAAGATCTCTTGTTTTTGTATTTGTATTCAATTGATATTTTTGCAGAATGCACACAAATCTGTTTGTTAATTTTAGGGAAATTTAATTTTCATTGTCAACAAAATTATTTTGTGAATATATCAAATTTTCACGAAGAGATTATTATTGAATTTCATTAGAATTTTCAAAAGCGATGTATGCAGATTTATTATATCAGATTACATGCTGTTTTATAAATAATCATAAATATTACAAATAAAATGAAATAGTGCTATCTAAATTTAAACGTGCGCACTCTTTCTAAACACAACATGAACACTTGGTCCCGCTTAGAGTGAGTAAAAACAGGCTGATGAAATTCCTCTCTTTAACAATGAATTTCCTGTTATGTATATAATATATTTTCCTCTATGTAACCGAAAATTGCTGTAAGCGGGACACAGTGTGAGAAAACTTAGTGCGAAGCAAACAATAAAATGTTTATATACAATACCTGGATGATTCTTCACCGATATTTTACTTTCTATTTTATATCTGAAATAGTCTATGAAAAGGTCCCAGCATGGAAGAGTTCCACAACAAATTCTGCTGCCCGCAAAGTAAATGCTGAACTCCTGTAATACGATCTTTATACTTTCCAGAATAAGGCCAAACAATAAATGTTTACCAACATCTAAAAATTACCTCATTATATTGGAGCGCATGAAATGTCCTGAATGGAGGAACTAAATACAACAATTTTAAATTAGATTGTCCAAAGTGTTGCCAGTAACGCCTTTTGTATGCATTTTACAATGAGTCCCACTTTGAACGAGCAGATGCAAAGGAATCTGCTTGTTGTAGCAGGATGCTTGTTGTACCCAAACTTGCCGTAAGCGAAGCAAAGTGTAGGTAAAGTCAAATTAAAGGTTTTCATTCTAAGGCCAGTAATTTAAAATATTTAGTTTGCTTTAATAGACAAAGTCTCCAATCTGACACAGATATTGAATTTTTCATGCAAATAAATTTCTTTCCTATCATATTAGCCTATTGGACCTCGTGAGTAGAGAACAGTTCCACTTTGTTACAAAAAGGTTAGTTGATTAAAATGAGGTAAATTGCATTGTTAGGAAGAGTGCCTTAAACCAGAAAGTATATTTTGACGTAAAACAAGAACTCCGCATATTTTACCGATGATGCGAACCTTTAAAAAATTCCGTTCGCAAAGCAACCTGGTTGGATTTTAATTCAACTTCAATTGGAATCTTTACCACAAATTCAGTTCACTCGAAGAAGACTTGGCAAAGTAACGGATAGCACGTCAAGGAACTACAGATCTCAAACAAATACACCAAAATAATGAAAAATCTTTCCTCGAAAGGTAAAAACTAATGCATTCTGTGTGCCAGCAAAATTTTAACTCGTCATTATTAAAACCACTAGCAAAGTCAACTCATGAATAGATTTACCAGCAGTAATTGAGAGAGATAACGAAATTAATCTGAACTCAGTTGGCAAGACTCGACTACAAATGTTGACAAGGACAATTAATGATAAACGGTGTCATGACGCATCGCAGAAAATGCAGGTGAAAATTTATATCAAAGTGGAACACTTGGTGACAACTGATATTAAAGAGGATACTCAGGGGAGTACTGATATCAGAAGGGGGATACTCAGGGGAGTACTGATATGAAATGGGGATACTGAGGTGAGTACTGATATCAGAAGAGGGATACTCAGGTGAATACTGACATCAAAGAGGATACTCAGGTGAGAACTGATATCAAAAGGGGGTTACTCCTTTGAGAACTGATATTAAAGGGGGATACACAGGTGAGAACTGATATCAAAGGGGGATACTCACATGAGTACTAATAACACAGGGAGGGTATTCAACTGAAAACTGATGTTAAAGGGGGCGGAATACTCAGGTGAGTACTGATGTCAGATGGGGAATACCGTGACGATAGCCAATGTGAAAGGAGGATACTTAGGTGAGTACAAATAACAAATTAAGAAGCCGATCTCAAAAATCATATCAAATGGGATATTGCGCAATCTAAAAGGGAAGATACTCAGATGCTAACTGATAATGTATCAAAGGGGAAGATTACTCAATTGGTACAAAGTGAATAAGAAACACTAATAAGAAGAATCAGAATGTAACACAATACTCTTGAATTCACAATTAAAGAATATAATCCTATAAAGTACAGCAATCTATGTTAATCCAGACTGGATCAAGTTACAGTTCATCAGGAACACATCTGACACGAAGAACCCAGGTGTCAATCCTAAGACTCCGCTTAACGACTGGATACAAAAGATGGACTCGCGTCAATAACCCCAAAGGTAATCTACACCACTGCGCCGATAATCACTTACCTGTCCGTTCCTTTGAAGTTTATACTTACCGTTGGTAAATATTTTGATTTCTGTTGGATACAGCGTCGTTCTGGATCCTGGTTCTTGTTCTTGGCTTTGGTTAGTCTCTCGTGAAATGTGCTGTCTTAGTTACTATAGTTACTATTATTTTTGTTAGTAACAAATAATAAAACTTAGTATGACAGTATTGAAAAGCAAGTTGGAACAAAGGCCACGAACCAAGGAACCACTCTGGACAAGATTTTTACGAGAGGGATGATGCATCAAAAAGTAATGGTCGATTTAATGTGGTTCGTCACTGGTGACGTTGAAATCTTCATTCGAATATTTGACCCTTTCTATTCTTATTTCAAGAAATATATTGTCTTCTAATTTTGAGATTCAGATTGGGATTAATTCAGCTGTTGCACTGCCACAAGGAAAACTCCTGGAGACTCCCAAGGTCATAGGCAGACTGGGAAAGAGATACTAGATACTACTAATATTTAAAAGTTAACATGGAGAAAAAAATAGGAAGCTTTAAGGAAAAGGAAAAAGATGTTGTTGTTGTTGTTGTTGAGAGGAATCTTAATATTACCTTAGCCCTGGCCTCTCTCGCGGCCTCTGCCTCGGCGGCCATCGCTCTCTGTAGCTGCACCGGGAGCCTCACGTCTTTTCTGTGAAGCGAAAAACAAGAGACAAGTGAATAAATAATACGTATGAATTCTTTTAGATTTTATATCCGTAAGGGTTCATTCACACTTAGCTATTGCGAAAGCGAACTAGAAATATCTCTTTTATGTTAGCCGTCAGACTGCTATATGATTTCCCAGAACCAATTTGTTAGCAATGTCGCTTTCGCAATCGCTTAATGTGAATGATGACTAAGCGTTAAGTTACTTCTCAGTAATAATTTATGCAAGGTCTTTTGATGACTTTTTATGACTTTTTCTTTCCTTCCTTTGCAGTGCTTAAACAGTCTACTTAAAATTACGTGTCTGTAAAAACGTTGTGCTATTTCAGTTAAAACGTTGCCGACCGTCAAGTAAAGACGTTTTAAAGAAATAATGTTAATGCTCGTTTACACTGAGCATCTGCGTTAACGCTACGATGCCGCTAGCAATAGTGATCTGATTGATGACCATAGAGTAGCTTCAGAATGGGTTGCAACCCCATTCTGAAGTGACTCCATTTGTTTCCATTGTCTTCACTAAGATCACTGTCACTATCGTCATCGCAGCGTTGAGTTTGCGTTGACGCTGACGCTAAGTGTAAATGGGCCCTTAACAATAAATACACATTCAGCGTTTTTTCCGCCCACACATTGCTATGTTTTTTTGCTTTAGTTGACAATAACAATTGAAGTTAGCTTTCAAACGTTTAGATGTGAATGTATTCATGCCCTTTGCAAAAAGTTTACTAAGATGAATAATCACAAGGCTACATTTGTAAGATGTTTGACGGGGGAAAGAGAATGAAAGTTATAGAAAATACCTTTTGTATTTTGTAAAAGTAACGAGTTGGATTTTGAACAGCAAGCAAAATTTTGCTTTCGGGATTTATTTTCGAAACAATTGGCATTTATTAAGATTTGCGAAATGCAGAAATGGTTCTGATGGTTCAAGATTAAGATTTCCTTTTTGGAAGAGGTCGGCAGGTGTCGCACCAGAGGTAAATCTGGGGAATCTATCATGCGCAGGCTGGGAAACATGCAAGTGAGGGATCCACCCTGACTTTGAAACCCAGGGCAGACATCACCAGAAGTCCAAAATATGGGGTATCAGTGACCCCACAAAAAGGACATGTGTCCTCTAAAATTAAAATAAAAAAGATTTCCTTTTTGGAATATGTCATGGTATACATTGTTTAGTGAGTTCAATCTCTTCGTCATCTCATGACGGCAGCCGGAAATTTATATAATATATGCGGCCAGAATTTCTGACAGTTTCTGCGCGCAGAAGGTAGTCTAGCTTTGCGGAAAGAAATTATCTGCAGGAGGAAAGTGATATTTCCGGAAACTGTTGTATCTCCCGGTAGTCTAAGTACACCTGACTGTATGCTTGACACATTTACTTAATAAAATGTGCATTAACTGGAGGGAAATAAATTCCGGCTTTTGACAAGTATATATATATATATATATATATATGTATATCAGGTGAAAAATACTTGTCATATATTGAACTGGAAAGTACCATATTCCGTTCCGTAGTTATATCAACTACAACAATAGGACCCATCCTGTTAGTGAACTAACATATACTTAATGAGAATCGATGTGAACTAACATATACTTAATGAAAATGTATCCCAAAGAGCTCAGGTAGATGGATTCCCTTTAGGTAAACGTTGAATTGACAGCGCAGGTATAAAAGAAATGCTACGTGGATTGTCTATTCGAACAAAGAAAGATGGCAGATGATGCCAGGCATTTTGCAACAAAGCAAAGAAATAAAATTCCTCGGGATTTTTATGGATCTGCGCAGGGGATGTTTGTATGGATAAAGGGGCTGATTATTGAAAAGGGTTTCTAAATCCGGAGGTCTTTCAACTAACTGATGTTACATCTGTTATATTGACACAAAGGTCAATATTTTAAAAGAACAGCCATAAATTTTACAATTTCACTTTAATGTTTTTTTTAATCCAGAAGTTAGATTATGGTCGTATTAACTATGGCGTGTAAGCCAGTGGCGAGTCCATGATTTCACAGATGAGGGGTGAATGGCCAGGAGGAAGTGGAATTTTTTTCTAAAAAATATGAAAACGAAAAGGAAAATGGTCTATTGCATCCGACACTGTGGTGATATTTTTAATTTTTGTCATTATTTATTCGTGTATTTCCGTCTTTTGGGTTCATTCACATGAAGCGCTTGCTAATGCGATTTCAATGTCGCAAACAGATTGAACAGGTTTACTGCAGTCCGCTCAATACAATACAATTCTACAGATACAATCGCAATGCGAGACACTTTAACATAAATGAGTTCTGACACTTCAAAGTAATGCAAAAAATAGCAGCATGTTGCTGCTGCAAAAATGTACGGATATCTAGTGTACTTACATTTCAACTCGTTCAACTTTGATACCCCATTCACTGGTAGCGTTGTCTAAGACTTCCTATAGATGAAACCATAACAGAGCAAAATCATGGCAATAGTCTCACACAAAGGAATGTGGGAAGGTGGGTGGGAAAGTTAACCCAAGTTTATATAGTTTGAAGAGAAACTTTAAATAAAACGACTGTGAAAATAAAAAAAAATTGTTTCCATGCAATGCAGGTGGGTTGGACGACATGAAACATTCAATTCACAACGTGTAAATTTTTCAACAGAAAAATGTAATTTTAACGAAACCAACTGAAAAAGAAAACATAAGAAAGGTGGAAATGAATATATGCGAAAGCAATATCGACATTGACAGAAACAAGTTTCAAGTAGTGCGAATGAATCCATGTTTTTTGTTGTTTTCATGAAAGAACTTTCTGCCTGGAAATTAATTGTAAATTTGTTTGAAGTCAAAATAGACCAACCACTTGGAAACAGATCTGATAGCTTTCCCTCACTCCATTACGTAATGGTTTCTGTGCTTTAAGCTGTCAATGCCTTATTGTTCGTACACGCGCGTAGAACCACTTACCGGGTATTTCTCATTCAAAGATTTTCAGCAGCAGATGACTGTTCTATGTATGCTTCAGGAAACAGAGTTGCAGATAGGATGACGTTTTGCATGCCAATTTTGCATTCGAAAGTCTCATGTCATGCAAGATTATGTTCGAAACAAGTCGAAAATAATCTCTCAAAAGGGCAAATTCCAGAAACGTCAATGAATTTGTGATAAAAATTACTTAGCCTCTTTGGTGGTCCGTTCACATGGTGGTTCAGCAATAGCAATAGAGTTTGAGGGAAGTAATGGTTGCATGGTTCAATACAACATATGTAGGTGTTGCAACCACTCTGTGTATCAATGACTGCGAAAATAAAGGCCCGAACACATGGAGAGGCAATGACCGTGGCTTCGTAAACTCTTTTTAATGCAATGTACAGCAGTGGTGGATCCAGGATTTCCCGGACGGGGGACACCAACCCCAAGGTTGAGGAGCCAGCCTATTATTTGGCCGAAAACTGCGTGAAAATGAAAGAAATTTGACCCCTGGGACCCCCTTGGATCTGCCAATGTGTAGCTACCAATGCAGTCACATCGAAGTATTGAATGGATGTAGGACTCATTTAGGTATGATGACATTGCTGACAATACATTGTACTGAAATAAGTTGACATTCGACTCAATGAATATAGGGAAAAGTAGCCAACTTGGAAAGCATGGTTTCGGGTGATTGCACAATCTTACATGAACATGTTATCTCGATGAGGACATCCTGCTTCGACATTGACTTCGCTTCACAAATGAAGTTGACTAAATTTCCCTTAATTCATTGCTTCGCATGCAGTCGTTGAAGCTCTCTGTAGACGGACCACAATAGCCATGTATCCTACTTCTTGCGTCAGATTTAAAATGGCATTACAGTAATGCTGTTGCTGTTGTACCATGTGAACGAGCCACAACATGCCACAGTTCTCACTTGGCCCTGTAAGCTGACAGGAGGAACAGGTGTGAAGTAAGAAAGGAGTAACCATAGCAAAACACACCGTACGTCTTCATTTCAAGACAATATGGTTGGTAACTTACATTTCAACCCGTTCAACTCGGATACCCCAGCTGTCGGTCGCTTCGTCTAGCGAACACTAAAAACCGTGCGAAAATGTGAGAAAATAATAATAATGACATGTACATGTGGCAGAGGGAGGCACCACCGCTGTCAAACTTTGTACTAGTTTCAGAGGCAGATACAGAATTTTCCAACCAAAGTTGAGGGGGGGGGGGAAGGGGAAACTAGCCTATATTATAGACACATTTCTGAAATAGCCTTGGAACTTTATGTGTCCCTTGCAGTTAGCTAATCCATCGGAGTTGTTCTTTTATCTGTTCCTTGCAGCCATAGAAGGCCTTGAGGTAAGCGCCATGTTTACCTTTTGGGTTAAAGTTTATCGTTGTTGCTATACAAAATTTGACAGTGTGGGCTCAACGTGGAGCAGGACCGCCATGTAGAAGCCGTGCTCTGATAAGGAATAGACGAGGCCTTCTTCATGGCAAATCTCTGCTACAGTGTTTTGTAACACTCCAGTGTTTGATAACATCTTTTGGCAATGTCCTTTTCCTCTTGGTATGAACGTGAATTAGTGTATGGAATTCTTTTTACCGTTAAAGGCTAGCTCACGTTGTGGTGGCAACAAACATGGAATACAGGTTGGATACGGTTAATTCGAACATGGTTAATACGAAGTTCCACTTAATTCAAAGTTTTTTACTACACACTGTCTTATTAGTTAATGCTAAAATGCACTGTTAATTCGAATTCCACCTATTTTGAATCAAAACCTTGCCGACGAATCAGTTCGAATTAACTGTGCCTGACCTGTAGTTCTAAACTTCAATGTTTTTTGATTGCGTTGCTGCCACAATTTCTTTGTCATTGACGTCACAATATGTAATAGTCTGGTACTCCTGACCCAAAGACTCCCTTTTTACATTGCCAAATAGACTGTTACTGACAGTAAAGTATCACATAACCAAAAACAAGTAAAATTGCAATGTTTGAGAGTCAACCAACCTGAAACGTTTTCAGTTGAACTCCAGAAAACTCAGCCGATGCATTTGAATTTGAATTTGTTTGGATATGACTCTCTAACATCTGTAAATTGTTAATCCTTAAGATATTTTCTATTTCTAATTCTAAACAATTTAATCCTTTACAGGACTTTTATTTCTTTGAAGGATTGGTAGATTTATAACACTAACAAGATGTGTGCGTACGATTTTGATATAAAACTGATGTTGTGCTCAAATATATAAGAAAAATATGTCGAAAGAAGAAGAGAATAATTCTGCTGTTATTTGTGGACTTTATGAACAACAGCAAAAAGGCAGTGTAAACGACCATGCTTTTGTGTTGGAAAGAGAAATGCAATTATTGCAGAAGAGAATTGTGTGTAAAAACCGAATGTTTTTTCATTAAAAAAGGAGAACATTAAGGAGAATGCGTCTTTTTATGGTAAAATTACAGAATGTTTTTTTAAAATTTCTTAGTAAGGTTTAACAAATACGAAACTTATATTTGACCTTTTACTATTTGGTTTCAGATTATTATCGCTTAAATTGTCGCAGTTTCAATACTTTAAACAATCGAATTTCATATAGATGCAGATCTAGGTAAGCAAGATGCGTCAAAAGCACAAAACAGATGTTAGAATTTTTGAATATCTGATATTAATTAAGATCAACTTCGTGATTTATAATGTCGAAGTGAAATTGAAAACCACACGTATGCGTAAAAAGGAAAACAAAAGGAAGCACACATACCTGCATTGAATTTGAAATGGACTCTCTCTCGGATAAGATTTCGGAGAGGTTCTTCGTACCGAGTACGTTACGTAGCGTGGTTTGCGCCAGGAGGCGTGTGGAGTGGTGCGCATTCTCAACGTTCGCCACGGAGACGGTAGCGTTGGACACCCGGTAGTAAACCACCGCGTCGACCGACACCGTCACGCTGTCTTTCGTCAATACCTGCCGAGCATAAAATATAACGTCGTTAAGCAAAATTCAAACACTCAGTTTCGAATTGATCTATTCAGCATCTAAAATGGATTGAACATTTTGGCAACTGAACAAAATTGACATCATTTGTTGTTGTACACATCACACTTTAACACTTGCTCAACCGATAAAGATATCGTGTCCCCACCTTCGGACCAAAACGTTCTCGATTTCATGGCTTTTGTTTGGAAAATTAGGGTTGGTTGGTGCCCCCTACCATGAAGAACTCTTGTTCATGGTAGCAAGCAATTCGAAGGGTTATGCGTTTTGTTTGCCTATTATACTACCTAAATGGGATTGTCTTTCCACTGGAGACCATCAGTTGGTAGTAATGATATTTCCCCCACATTAATGGTAATGGTAAATGACAGTTTTCCTATAGTAATTTAATTTCTACGGTTAAAATCTGATCCTTATTTCTTGATAATTGCACTGCATAATTCAACAAAAAGATGAAATAGGACGTGTCAACATTTTAAAAAAATGCAGATTATTTCCATCAGCTGGTTACCAGTGCTTTCGTGTCGAAAAATAACTGCGCCAAAAGGTCGCTTGATTCGGAATTTGTGAGTTTCAATGCAAATTAATTCGAAGTTAAAATCTACACAGACAGATAGCCTACTTATTATTTACATCTTTGTGATGCAGAGACAAAAAGGTCTTCAAATGTCAAGAATGTCAATATTATTGAAAAACCAACAATACATGGCAACGAATTCAAATCTCGCAAATCAAACAACGTCATGATGTTGAATTCTGTTTCTCACTCCTTCACCAAGAAGACCACCCGATCTCTAGGAGTGTCAATTTGACGGATAATTAAGTACTGTAAGATAGGGTGGTATTGATTAAGTTAAATTCCTTCATAACTGAAAACATTTTAAGATCGTTTCTGGCTACTGTTCAAAATTTGATTGTGAAAGTGAATTCATCACTTTCGAGGTTTCTTTAAAAAAAAAACTGGATGTGATTTATTTTGTTTGTTTCAAATAAAATTGAATTGATTTATGTACATTTTGAATGCATTTTGTTTGAAAACTTAGTCGAAGTGAAATTTCAAAAGCAGAAATAAAAGCCGAGCCTTCAAATGTAACTAAATAAGCTTCATCAAACGATGCGAAACCAAATCAGAACAAAACAAACCCTTTTCAAGAAAACCTTAATTCTACGTTTCACCTTAACCACAAAAAGCAGAACTATTTAAATTCCTGAACAATTGCGTGATAATCGTGGTGTTTCCAGCTTCAGTGTTCGAGAAATGTCGTGCCAGATATGAGGCCTTGACAGTTCTCACTGCTGGTGCGGGAGTGTCGGGAAAAGGAGTTCTTGCGCTGTTACTTGCGCTTTACTTGCGCTTCGAACATGTCCGTCCTCTAAGACAGAAGCATTTTTTAAAAATAACACCTACGGCTTAGGGGACGTAATGAATTTTAA
>JBCAUG010357046.1:2911-16825 GCA_038406175.1 Haplosyllis leylae
CCCCCCCCCCCCCCCTCCCCCCCCCCCCCCCCCACCCCCCCCCCCCCCCCCCCCCCACCCCCCCCTCCAGTGGTGCAAGGGAATTGAAAATCGGACCATTTTATGGAAGTATTTCATTATTGGCCTTTAGCAATTTTGGGAATGTGGCAGAGAATAACAGTCGCCGTTCTGTGAATGCACCGGGGGGGGGGGGGGTACTGAAGTGGTAGGAATCTCTTAACCCACCCTGCATGGTTAGAGATTTGTCGGGGGTTCGCTCCGATAGTACTTGGCAACAGGGATTTATTACTGATTCTTGAAATTTTTACCATTGTAATGTATGGAGAATCCAGCAGAAACTGAGCAATAAATCCCTGTCCCCAAGGACAATCTTCATTAACCATAGTCTTACCAATTTATTTTGACCATGCGTTTGTCCTTGATGCGATTCAGCAGTCTGGACATTTTCCGCATTCAAGACATGACATAGCAAGCTTTCGTATGCGCAGGTACACCAGATCCTATTCTTCATCGCTGGTGTTAAATTTACTTTCGGGTTCGGTTGGTCTATCAAATTAATATCAAGGTATATTTCTCTCTTTAAATAGCATCGTAAAACAGAACATTTAATTAATGCGTAGGTTTTACATCAGCTGTGTGATGTTATGTCAGTTCTTTTCAGAATTATTCTCATCATACAATTTGCATTAGCTGTGCAACAAAGCCATCTAGTTTCCAGGAAAGACAATTCAACCACTCTTGAACTTTTTCACAAGTAAACAGTTTGAGAGGAGGGCAGGCGTCAAGGGTCTCACACAGAATTGCGACTTTCTGAATTATCATAGCTCTTGCGTGAATGACTGATTTGTTCATGACGGGAACATTTTCCGAAAAAATTCCATAGGTCATGGGTGGTGTAATTGAATGACACAGATTAAATTTATCAAATTTTAAACTTATCAACCGCTAGTCGAGTTTTCATTATTCTAAGTTGGCAGTGTTGGCAATAAAAAGTTTGTGCAGAGAAGAGCAAAATATATTCAGCAAAAAAGATGACAAGTGTAAATTGAACAATATTTGACTTCACTTTTGTCGGTGCACTAAGATAATCACCTGAAATCAATAGAGCATAACTTTATCAGGATCTTCAAAGTCTTAGTCTTACAAGCATCACCAAGTGAGCTCAGTCAGGAGAGCATCAGACCAGAGTATAATAGGTCTCTGGTTTAATCTTCACTGAGAGGGGTTTCTTTGCTGGAAAAATTAAGCCTTTGTTGACAACGTTGCCACCTGTGTATGATTACAGAAAAACTCGATTTTGTCACAAAATTACGGGAGTCGATGTTGTGCATTCCAACTGTAAGATTTAGGTTCGTACCACAGCAAGATAAAATCTTCATCTTGGTTGTCATCAAATGTAGATCTACCTTCCTTGGATAGCAACATGGCGTGTTAGAAGGTATTATGTCAACGTCCGGTAGTCACAAACTGCTTCTTACGACAAAGCTTCAACTGTATTTGGACAGATCTAGGTTTGGTTATTTTCCTTTCCTGATTATTCAAATCAAGTTGACTTTATGGCTTATACATTTTGTTTGGAACTTCGAAATATCCACTAACGAAATAAACTTAGATCTACATTCAAAGGCATGCTTTTGACTGGAAACATTGGAGAAAAAAATGGGATGAAATTTACCATAAACATTAACATACCCAGGTTATGGACATAAATATCAGCTTCATTAGTCAGTTTACAAGTAAAAGGTGAACATTTTCTCATTGATTGAACAGTGCCTTCGTATTTAGTTGAACAATTATCCAGACTTTGTGAAGCACTGGCTGTTGCCTGGTGTTGAACATGTTATTTCAAAAATCTGGTATTACCCCCGTTGAGTTGGAGGTAAATTGCCCAGTCTTTCATTTGGGTGAGTAAATCTAGGTTTGAACTTTTTTATTTTCTTTTTTTTTGCCATGACTAATCCCCTCTCAAGTCCCCCCCCCACAACCCCCCCGCCCCCACCAAACACACAAACGTGGGTCCTCACATGGAGGATTTCGTACTCCAGATGGTATTGATACCATTATGATAGCCCACTTGTTGGTGGCTCATTAGAGTCACCTTAGCAGTTGATTGGCTGTTCTTGCCCCAAAATTTTGGGCTGCTGGTGGGGACCTACGAAGTTGTTTTGCAGCTCTGTGAATGCAGATGGGGTGGGGATTCTACTTGCAGGTGGTGGGGACACCTGAACACTGTATGTCATAACTAAACGTGTATTAACTTTTTGCACTGAGAGGCAGTGGGGAATGAAAAACTAGTTTAAACTGCCCTTGTGCCCTGCTCTTGTGCCCTCATGCCTTTGCATAGAGAGGACTTGGGCTAGAGGGCACAAGGGTTAGAGGACATAAGGGCTAGATGGCACAAATGCTAGAGGGTGTAAGGGCTAGAGGGCATGAGGCTGCAATGGGCTAGAGGGTGCAAGGCCTATAGGGCATAAGGGGACAAGTGTTGATCATGGAAGATCTTGTCATTTGTGATCTGACCTTCAAAGAAGTAGCATCTATGTAGCACTGTTTGTAAGGGTGAAGGGGCAGGGCACGAGGGCAGGGTGCGAGGGCTGGCCTCGCGCCCTTAACAAGCCACCTGGTGAAACTTTCACTACCTGATATTTACTCATGTAGTCAGTTGTCTTCATGTTGATATAAACACAATAGCTCAGTTGGTTAGAGTACATGTATGTTGCACACAAAGGCGTAAGTTTGAATTCCGCTATTGCTTGAAGTAGTAAATGAGTAAAAATGCTCAGCTGGCATGCTGACCACCAATAGGGTGGCAGGTATTGCACGGGAAGTAAAGCTAGGGTATCCATCATGCACAGGAGATGAGACACGCAAGTGAGGGCATCCGATCTGACTTTGAAACCTAGGGCAGACATCACCAACTGTAAACTTTGAGATAAACGAGATATAATGATCGAAAAAGGGACATTACGAAGAACAACAGGAGCAAAATGTTGTATCAGAGACCATTCTTCCTGCAATTTGGGATTTTAGCAGTTGTTCGCACCTAACAAGAAATTAGTCACGAAATAAACATCGCTTCTCATCAGTGTTTCAATTGCCAGACTTCTTGACGGGAGAGACTGTGGTTCATTTCCTCGGTAGAGATTTTGGGATATCTTCTCAAATCACTACACCACCTGACCAAAGGTGTAAAACGTGCTTTGTGCGAGAAGGTAGACGGCACCATCAGGGATGACATCAAATTTCATCTCAGATTCTAATGTTGTCACCAAGGTTGGGAGAGTAGGGTGGTTTCTGGTTGGAAAGCTAACTGCATTTGATTTTTCATGCAGTAATCAAATAGAAGTATTTTGCTGACAATTCAACATTCACACAGAACGTCATTGATTTGAATATCGAGGAACATTTTCGCTTTCGTTCAGTTCGAACGAGCTTAACTTAGATATAATTCTTACATTCAAATGTATTAAGATATGGATTGCTCATCTAGTAGCCAACATATATGTAATTTTGGCATCCGGGGTTTCACATAGCGTGTCTGAGCACGCAATTCCTCACAAACGATTTGATGTTACCATGGAAAAGAGACAATCAAACTGCAAGAAGAAAAGATAATATTGTAACATATTCATTGACCCATTTTAACACAAGTTACTATTTGTCTAACATTGCCAAGCAATGGTAGTGAAAAAGTCCTGAGTTTGCGGTTTTTCTTAGACATTTTAAGACATTAGTCCTTCAAAATGAAATACTTCAGATTTGGAATGACTAACCTTTCCTGCCCCTTCGCTCAACACTCGACTGGGGTGAGACAAGAATTTTCACAATACTGTAGAATAATCGAGGTTTCCCTAAATTATACAAAGTTGGCAATGTCGCCGATAAATTTCCTCCAGTGGGGATAGAACCCAGGACCTCTTGTGATTTACTGGAACGCTTATCCAATTGTGCTTACCAGACATGTGTTGGATAGAGACTTGGATCATTTCTAGAATCAATAGAACATGGCTTTGAAGAGCTCACATGGATTCAGACTGACAACTAAATGTCAACATAGGGCAGTCAGCAAGGCATCAGAGTAGATTACAAGAGGTCCTGGGTTCTATCCCCACGGGAGGACATTTTTTTGGTGAATATAATTTCGCTTTTCCCTGTGTAAACCTCTGTTGACAAGGTTGCCAACTTTATATAATTTAGGTAAAACTGGATTAAAGGATATATCGTTTGGATATTATGTTTAACGTGAGACTAGTACGATTTATGTTCTGGATGAACATCCTGACTTCCTGAACACACATGTTTGGCGTAATTTCCAGTGTTGAGTTAACAAATAGATTATATTTGTAGTTCTGCACGTTTTGGTTAGAATTTTAATCCTGTGTGAGCCCTACACTCAAGGTACACTTGACATTCCCAAACAGAGTGATGCTTGCCACGTCAAGAGATCATTACACACCAGTTAGAATTCCTCTGTCTGGATCATGAGACTTTAACAAGTCCTCAAAATGTCGATTTCGTGGTCTGTCTCCTTTCCAGGGAATAAAATTGATGGGTGCATTAAGACCACAATAGAAAAACCAAATGTTTTAAATGTCAACACGAAGTACATAGATTGGTTTCTGCTACAGCTTTATTGGATTACAGGCCAATTTAACAGCTCCAGACAGTCATGTACATATAAGACTTGGTATCGAAAGACTCCGGTGGGAAACGTTATTGCCATTTATTATTAATTCAATGCGGATCACAACACGGAAACTGAAATTGTCTAACATGAACCATTTCTGCATTTGTTTTGATATAATGATAGCTACTGTGAACATTATTTCCTTTTGAGTTAAACTATGATAATATACCATCGAAAGCACTGGCAGTTTTTCCATTATGGACTTTTGTGGTTATAGCAGTTAGGGTGCTCAGCACATTTGCAGTAAATTTCATGTCAGAACGTCTCATCTTTATTTTGGCAGGAGACAAGTTGAAATGTTCAAATTAAATGGCAGTTCTTCAAAACAAATTTATGGTCTGACGAAAGCTTGCCACACTTTGTCAACTAAACCAGATTTAAATTAGGAGTACTGTTGGCAAAATAATTGGGATGCAGACCTTTGGAATATTGAATCAATAAATGTGCGAAATAACCAAATATTTTATTGTTGCGGTTATGTATTTATTGCATATTATGTCATTTTTATTCTCAGTCGGTGTTATATTATTGCGTCACTATTGTTACGTGACTGAAGATTTCATTGACCAGAGACAGATGTGTAAGTAGATGTTGTTTAAAGATTGACAATCCACTGAAAGTTATTTAGTGCGTATCCAATAAGTAGTTTTTTCAAAGGTTTAGTGAAATGAGAAGGCTTCCCTTGAATATTACAAATGAACCGAGTGAAAAAAGTTGTGCTACCTGTCATTACAGACAAATTTTTGAGCAAAACTATTTTGAAATAATGGGGAAATTAATCATTTTGAATTCTTTTTCATACATTTTTGATTTCTTTGGACATCGTCCTTTAATTTTTGTCTGCAGTCATTTTGAATGAAGCCCTTATGTTAAAGGTATTGAACCCTTTAACAAGATGATTTTATCCCAGTTGTTCACTTCTTCCAGTGACTACTTGATGTGGAATACAGATACATTGCCACCCATTAGCACCCTTCTTTTATTTTGGAAATGTTTTAGCATTTCATTTTACTGGCATTAATTTCCCCACAAATGGAAGCAAAGAAGCAAATAGTTCGCATGTAAGCAAAGCACGTTCACCGTTCAGTCCTTTGGCGTAAACACCATTTTTTTAACATTTTACAGCAAACAATTTATGTTGCGGGAATTTATCATTTTCAGTAGGCCATTATGTAACATAGGCAATTGTTATCAGGCTTAGAGCTGCCTGCTGATAGATAATTACTCAAGATTATTATTCACTGCTGTCTTTTCAGAGCGCATGCGCATACAACTCTTCAAACATAATCCCATTGCAATTATCAGCAGACAAATGTTCCCAGAGAGATCTACTCTTACCTTTGTAGCAAAGAAAGTCTTACCAGAGTGATCTACTTTTGTCTTTGTAGCAACTAAAGCTTTCGGTGATTCTTTCTTGTGGTTCTTTTTTAGATTCACATTAGCTTTTTAATTGAATAGAAATTTACTTTGGAAAGTCGTATTAAATTTAATAGGAACTTCAGCGAAAGACTCTTTTCAAATATATATCAAAATGAAATGATCAGTTATTTCAGCTTTTAGGGAACAGTCATGACCATTATCTGACAAATCCATGTTATTTCCCGGCATAAATTTGAAGTGAGACTTTCACGCTGGTTACCATTTCCTTGACCGCTGTCAAACCTCTGAAATTGGCTGAAGGGCATACATCGGTTTCTTGTCCGACTGTTTACAGGATAGCAATTTGCAGATGCGCCGGATAACTTTTCGAATGCGATTGTTTAATATACAGTATAACACGGGTATTGTTTTCCTAAATTGCGAATTTACAATGCAGTACAAGGCGAAGTTGAAGCTCATGTTCACAGTTAAAAGCACATTTGAGATAATCACCAGAATCCTCCATTTACGCGTGCTTTTTGCGACAATACTTAGGTAGAAGTCAAGTGATTCCGAAGGTGAAACCAAAACACAGAAGCACACAACTATGCTGACGAGGGTGATGCTTGTTCTGCGTTGGTTATTTTGGCGTTGGTTGCGAAAGCTCTGAGACTGAGAACGAGTCGTTAGTTTGGTTCGCCGCAGTGCTTGGATTATGCCAGCATTGCAGAATAGCAAAATGCACAATGGCAGTAAAAATCCCACAATATTCCATGAATAGTTCATTGCTCTGTACAACAGCTTATTCTCCATGTATGTTCCTTGGCTGAGTATGATGAAAAGTTTATCTGCACCGCACACAATTTCTGTTGTGTCCCATACCCAGAGCAAAGGTAGGAAAAACAGCACCCAGAAAATAATTCCTGTCATTATAGCCACAAGTTTGTACATTATGATCCGATTCATGTATTTGCAGGCTTGGACAGGATACACTAAGGCAAAGTATCGGTACACAGCCATGACTACAGTTATGTGTGTACTGACTTTAATAAATAGGTTCTGAAAGTACTTTGAATACATTGTGACGAAGAGAGGCATACTCCACGATTCGTGGATTAGACTGTCATCCAGCAGAAATACCTCACATATTGTGATGCAGCAAAAGAAAAAGTCAGAAATCGCTAAGGCTATCATTCCAGCTAAGGATCCTTTTTCTATGACTTCCACTCCGTCTTTCAGTCGACAGGATAGGACCATGAGAGTCATGGTGTTTCCCAGTAGTCCCACTACACACAGTCCAGGACTGACGATCCACATAAAGATGAGTTCGGGGCCCCAGTCATCTATTTCATCCGTCATCAGTGACGATTCAGCCTGAAACAAAGAAAATGTTGAGTTTTAAAAAGATTTAGAGGTACACAGTGCAAATTATTTGTGCCCAGTAACTAAGTAACTGAATTCATTTGAACGACACAATCTGCAAACTTTAAGACCAGACTGTAACATTAAGTGTGGTTACATGCCAAAGTTCCACGAGGTCTTGGGGCGGAAGCGTCACCGAACATTCAACTTTAAAGCTATCATTGTATTCAGCAAGCTGCAAACTAAGACCACTTTAAGTTGCTCTTCCGTGAACAACCCACGTACATTATAATTGGACGGAAGACGGGTTGTTATATCCCTTGTGTCTGCGGATTCATTGCTCGGCAAATAAGATAAACTTCCTGGTATATAGTTAATTTTCTTGATTGGGATATCTGTTGAACATTAGATCTCTATGTTACGACATTATACTGCACCGTAATCATTGTCAGATTACCAAGTTAATTACTTTCATTATCTCAAAAATTACTTTTGTTTACACTAATAAACATGATGGTTGTTGCACTGAGGCCACTGTCGAGATTTAGGCCAAATTGACAAAAGAATTGATGTTTAGATAAGTATTTTACGTAATTAGTTACTCGTATTGGTTTTGTTGGCATCAATCAGTTTTAGTATCAGGTGAGTTCAAATTTCAGAACAGCTGAAGTTTGACTGATAACGCTCCAAAAAAGTACCAATTAACATCAAATGAGAAACAGATCTTTGACTTAGTACAATATGAAGGATGGTCTTCGTAAACTTTTAACAGTATTTTGCTATAATTTTCCATCTAATTCTTAGTGAATATTTCAGTCAAAACTATCCACGATCGTCTGTCAGCCTTCCTAAATACTATTTCAAGCCATATTCTGGAGTAGATGTTATCAAAACTTCAGCAACGAGAAAGCTGTAATTGGTTCATGAATAAAATTTTGCTGAGATAAATGTCAGTTACATGTGTCATGTATACACCCGGATTATTAACCATTTTAGAAGCCTGCGGTAACAGATTTGAAACATACAATCCTTTTGCGCATGGTTCAGGAGTTTTCCACAGTAATTTTGACATTCTGTATTTTGATATGATTAAATGTTGTTTATGTAGGTTTCAGTTGTTTGTCATTCGGTTTCATTTAATTTGATGAAAAATCCTGATATCAGTATAAACGATTAAAAAAACTACCCAAACATACTAAATGACATTGATATCATCTCGAGACTAATAAAACCAATTTTAGGACACCTAACCTGCAATTTGTTGATGTAATCGTGTTATGTTGCTTACAATGCAGAGAATCCAATTGAAAATAGATCTTCATTAAATGCAGCTTCATTTTAATAATAACATACCACCAGGGGCGGATGTATTCACACCTTTAAGCTCTGTTTACACGTAGCGTTTGCGTCTGCGTCTGGGTCAAAACTTTAACATTGTTGTAATGGAAAACGTAGGGAATGGGTTCAGACCCATTCTCTGCATGTGTATTTGCGTCACCATTGACTCAATACAAAACTTGACACAAACTTTGACGTCGTAGACGCACATGCAAACGTTACGTGTAAACAAGCCTTTAGTCGTTGCAAAACTTAACGGAAGGATGTGAGCCGCCTATCGTTTAATTTTGTCCAATTGAAGACTAAAACCATAGGATGAATAGTTCAATACGCCAGATGTTTTGTAGCAATTGAAGTATTACACTGTTATTAATAAAGAAAGTATTCGTGCGCAGATAATTTGACTGTGGACAGAGCGGATCGATTCTGCAATATTTGGAAACATTCACTTGCAAGAACTGGCAATTTTGCCATCAAGTGCTTTGGAAAATTTCACAGCAGAGAAAAACAGGTTGCCTTCAGTGGGATATGATTTAGAAATCAGTGTGTTCTTCTAATTTTACCCATTCCTTAGGCTTAAGTTACATACACCGATATTCGCTTTACTTGCTGTGCTTTCTTGTGCGTGAAAAATTAAAGAATTCAACTTCTTCATAATGCTACCTCTATTTATGATAAGGAAGTTCAAGATTGCTTTCAGGAAAACAAAAAATGAAGCATAAGCAAAATAGAAATTACAAAAAAAAAACCAGTTAAATGTAAGAAAAATAAATGTGCCGAATGAATAAAGGCTTGAAAATAATTTTGCACTGAATTATAAAAAAAAGTAGTTAAACAGGAAAGAAAAATATGCGAAGTGAAGCAAGACCACTACTTTTACGATAAAAACTTAAACATAAAGTGCCAAAGGGACCAAAAAGGTATTCCTTAACTTGGGGGGAGGGGGGTGGAGCAGACCATGGTGCTCGTGTTGTTCTCTCACTTTCTTATTTTTCCATAGCAGTAAAGGTTCTTTTTTGGTAATCTTCATTTGTCAAGGCCGCCAAAATGTATGAAACCCGAAGCACAAACTCTCTGGTGTCCTTTTGGAAATGAGTTTTAGTTTGAGGCAAGAAGGAAAGAGAATTGTTTGCCCGGCTTTCCTAGCAAAGCAAGATTCAGTATGCTTTCTAGGCGCACATGTTTTTTCAATAATTGCTCCTGCTTTCTGTAAACAGACGGCAGGACCTGAGTGGTGGCTTCAAACTTCTTTGAATTCTGAGTTGGTGCACATACTGGGAAGCAAACAGGGTACCCCCACCACCCTATTGAATGCAACAGTGATACACCCATACCCCATGGATAGCACACGGGTACCCCTAGCCCTATTTGATGAAACAGAGTACCCCCAACCCCACTGTTTGATGAAAGGGGGTACTCCTCTACCCCTTTGATTAAACAGGAGTACCAGGGTACCTCTACCCCCTTGTATGAAACAGAGGTACCCCCTCCCCCTTGGATGAAAACAGGGATACTCCTTATCCCCTCTTCGATGAATGATGGTTATCAAATTTCATGTATTGCTGTGTGTATGGAGGCAGGACCACTTGAAACGTACACCGCAGGGACTTCCTTTCATTGTTTATTCATATATTGACAGCTTCTATCTTAGCCAAAAGAAAGTTGAAACTGAGCTCCTAATTAGCACGCAAGTTTCATTTTCTCATTTACATCTTGAGACCAGAGAACTCCTTGTTAGGTTAAGAAACAAGAGACTAATCTAATGAAAGTATTAAGCAATCAGTGTTCACTGAGCTAATGAGTTCCATGCTTCAAATTTTTGCACAAAATCATGCAAAGAGACAGAGCCTATAAGCATTTTGAGAAATGAACAAGTGTTACAACTGTTATTCGTAGCAGTGAATAAATTCATTTGGAAGAGAAAAAAAGACAACAATTACAAAAGAGCCGGTGTGTAGCGAGATCAATAACAGCAGGGATGCTTTTTGTGTTTTTCTCCTACTCATGGCTTTTTTCTGCTAAACGTTTTTTGTACTTTTTTTTTGGCAAAAATGGAAAATTTTGTGAAAAATAACATATAAGGTGTGATTAGAATTCCCCTTATGTAATAATATGCGTACTGGATTCCTGAGATTAACAACTACATTCCAGGAGTTTATATTTTCAGGTATTACCACATCATGGCATCAGAGTTGCCCGCCTGGGAAAGCTTTGTGGAAGCTGGTAGTAACTTTATTGTATAATTTTTATAATCTATGTTAATCGAACTTGTCTGAAAGACATATTTCACGCCCTTTAATTTCTATTTTCAGATGCTAATCAAGGTTTCTCAACAATTATATATTTTTTTCATTCATAGTTGGTTGCTCCTGCATTACAATGTATTCCATATCACACAAAAAAGAGAAGGTTGTCACGCCCAAGTGTAGTTCTTTGACAAAGCAGTTCAGTCCTGGCTGACTAGCCCAAGGGGTTACTGAGCACTTTGGACAAACCCCAGTTGACTAGAATTGGGTTCATTAGCCCGATAGTGGACGATTAGAAACAGAGCTAATTAACTGACTGGACCAAAATGGGCTGATATTAATTTTCGGGACACCCTAGGAGATAACTTATGAGTGGCCATAGGGTATAGTTGAACTTAAACATATTGATGAACATAATTTGATTTTGCAGTTTCCTTTCATACTTAATGAGCATTTGTTGTTGGGCATAACTGCCTTGGACATTATTTTGAGTTTAATACACTTAACAATGGAATGAAATGGATAATGCAACACAATTCAAGTAATCAGAAGCTACGCAGATAGGAAATTCAGTTATGAAATGGCTTACTTCACAAGCAATGAATAGTTTGATAGAAACATGTTGAATTACCGCAAACATACTAGTAACTTTAGGCTATATTCTAAATCTACACATCTACTTTATCTTTTCTTGTCCTGTATTTTTGTCGGAGTGTGATCCTTGCCCCTGCTCATTAATATGCATGAGAACCATAGCTCAAATCGTGCCTGCGGCACCCAGCAGATATCAGCGCATCTCAAAATTACATCTAAACACTGATTTGTAAAATTGTGTAAATTGAAGCAAGTTGCAGCCTACGGCTATGCTTTCTGATATATTTGCGACTTTGTCAAATTGAAATATAAAGTTCATCCTGAAGATGGAAATGTATGGCAACAGCTGGAAAATGATTTTTATTGGACCAAAGTTAAGGGAAAAAATAAAGATCTTGAGTTAGAAAAAATGTCTTTGAGAGAGAACTAACCTTATATACTGTTGAATTGTTGGAGACCGTGTGGTTTGCTGTGAAATGTATTGTTTTGTTGATGTTCATTTCACTGTCGTGAATCGTTTCGGATTTATTCCGCAACAGTACTGTACACATCATCTCCATGACTCCTTTATTGTTTTAGTATTTGACTAAGAGTTTACTGCTTCAAAGTAGTGTCACATTTCGATTGGTTCTAATTCAATTTTATAAATGTTTGGTAAGTCACCTGAAGTAACGTTGAGTGCCCATTCTTCTTAGTATAGTTCTTATCAGTGCCCTTGCTTTCCTGTTCGTCCTTGTCTAAGATTTGTCAAGAAAGCATCTTTGTTCAGTTCTGCTGACACACCCTAATTGAACTGATGTCCATCGGTCAATTACTAACTAGACTGGATTTGAGTGAGACACCTCCACATATTCCAGTTTACTGGCAGCAATTTATGTGACTTCCTGCATAATTTCCCATTTCTTGGATGTTTTCCACGTTTGCAAGTAATTGACTATCCGATAGTACAAAGAAATTGATCTGAGCAACAAGTTTGCCTTATCTGGAACTTTATTCTGTGTGATACTTCTGCATCGTCTGTTTCCATGCTTAAGACGTATTGCCCTTTTGTAGCAGCTTAAGTTTGTGTGTGAAGCCGCTTTACCAGCTGGGCAGCTGCCCAATATTTTGTCAAACAACTTCTCCATCAAGAATATAGACTTATGTTGGTGTTAACGATAAGGAGATTACAACAGAACAACGTAGTACTTAAATGAATAGAATTAAGGCAATGTTAAGGAAAGCCAGGTTTTATTTAGGAACTTATCCTTCTGATATTATGCACATCTTATATGATGCAGTATCAAAAAAGCTGTGTTCAAATGGTCTGACCAGCTCCACCCCCCTCCCCCACCCCAAGGGTCGCCTTGCAATCACATGTGTAATTCATCATGGAACAGTCAACAACTGACAGTTCAGGGTTTTTCACCATTCAGGACCAAGTTGGTATCACAGAAGTGTAGTTATTTCTAATCAATCAGAGGTCAATATTTAGTTTCTGTTTTCAAATACCATCCTAATAGTACTCATAAACCCCGGGAGGAACACTGCAAGAGATTGGCTACTTTACAGGTAAGGACAAGTTTGGGTATCAAGGTCATTGGGTCAAGATCAAATGAATAAAATGTTAAAAATTTGTCCTTACCTTTACTTACTTCTTTTTGTTTGTGTTCCACTCAAACCTGCTTAAAGGTCAAGATCATCTGACGGTCAAGGTATACAGATACATCCTTACCATATCTAGAACAAGTTTAAGAATCAGGGTCATTGGGTCAAGGTCAAATGAATAAATATCATATTTTACCTAATCTTTACTTCAAAACTTTCCATTTTAAAGTGAACTAGGATTTGTCAAATTAGTCAAAGGCAAAAATAACCACCAGTGTGACTTAACATTTTGGTTGTTGTGGCCGGAAAGTACACGTAATTTTATATCACCACAGGCGCTTTAACCCGGGACCAATTTGACAAATTCGACTTGAACTTCCAAATGAAAACACTATTTGGCCTCAAATGGCCACCTTGAATAACGATCTATGTGACTACAAAGTAAAATGTCAAAATCGACTCAATTCATCATTCCTGAACAAACAACAAAAGAACGTGATGTAAGCTTAAATAACAATCAATTACTTTTAAGGTCACTTCACATTAATACACACATACATCAACCTGTAGATATATATTTTGTATTATTATAAATTCCCCATCTGTTCATTCGATGTTAAAGTTTCTTTCAATTCTACCAAAAAAATTACAACATAAATTACTGGGTATATGTGTAGAATACTGACCACACAATACTTTACATGTAATAACATAGTCATTGCTTTTTCATTTTAGTTCAGT